>KN716525.1:67924-105288 GCA_000816705.1 Dictyocaulus viviparus
AGAGAGAGAGAGAGAGAGAGAGAGAGAGGGGTAGGGAGAGAAGACGTGTTTCAACACTTGGAGGAGACTCCGCCCTTAATAGTATGACGAGTTTTCACGTTGTTATCCCCATTCCAAGCATAGATTCTAATTTTATCGACATTAGCTGCACGCTTATCGGAATTCAAACACTCTTTACGATTATTTGAACACAGCTGTGTCTCTAATCGAGTAAATGCGTACACAATATTGATCTTGCAGTAATGTGTAGTAATTGAAGTATAGGAATCGTCGTCGTCGTCGTCGTCGTCGTTTCTGTCGTCTGTCGTCTGTCGTTTGTAATTTCTTTTACACACTCGTTGATCAAATATGAGGAATGCTCAATACTATGTTATACCTCATAGAGACTTATATTCAAATTAATCATTTCTTATACTAAACATTTTCTTAATGTTTGTTTACATTATGAATTCATTTGAAATCATCAACGTGACACACTTCTTATAGATCTATTTTTCTTTTCTCTCGCTTACATTTATTCAAATTACGCTAACTATTTCTTTTTTCTACGAAATATTTTAATTAATCAAATTTTTTTTGATATTCCTGACAGTCAACGAGGAAGCATTGAAGTTTTTTTTCAAGTCTTTTGAAAGGAAATCATATAATTTATATTGTCTTAAAATATTGAGGATGTTATTTTTTTCTTATAATGAGTTAACTATTTCAGATTGACTCAAAATATGCAAATATCTGGGTAGCTTTTAAAATGTTAATTTATCTAAAATTTAGTTGATAACACCACTTTTTTTTTCTCCAATGAGTTTCTTCTATCACACTCTTCTCGACCTATTCTGTATTGAAACGTCGTTATTCAAATTTATTCAAAGAAAAATCAGATATATACAATATTGTTTATAAAACTACCGTAGTTCGTTGGATAAGAAATTATTGTTCTAGTAGTTAAATTTGTGTTCATTATGTCGGCTTTAAAAAATAAACAATTTTAGGAATTTTCGAAATTATCATTGAAAAAAGTCTGCTTTTTTTCTCGTCAAAATTTTTGAATTTCATTGTCTAAAATTCGTTTTCAATCTTTTAATCTTTTAACAGTAGTTCGTTTTAAGATATATCACTCACTCATAATAACTCACTTCACCTCAGACCTTACCGAAATCAACGTGGTTTTATCGATCTGTTCGACTAACCAACCGGTCGTCGCCGCTTTCAATTGTCAATGATCAGTGATCTTTGTTGAACAGAAGAACGCAATAGAATATATGATTTCACCTCACTATTTTCATTTCATTCTCAATATACCTCGTTTTGTTTTTGCTCGTACGAGTTCTTATCAAATGCTTCTTTTGTATTTGTTCATTTACTATTGAAAATTAATATTCCGTGTTCAATTCATCCATAAATCAAACGTATTTTGTGGATTGGAAAGCATTATTCTGTTCGACGTATGTTAAAGCATGCATAAAAAATGAAGCTTGTTATTTTGACTATTTCAAGAGCGTTTATAACCTATTTACATGAAATTTTGCTTTAATACTTAATAAAATATAGAGGAAAGCAGAATGGAAAGAAAACGATTCTGGAAAAAAATTGATCGTTTAGAAATCGTTATTACGTTATCGGTTACTCTTAACATATTAACTCTAACCTTTCTTAGCTTTTACTACTTGTACTATCTGGTTTTATTCAAAATTTTCATGTGCATTTGTTTTCAGAACTGATTGCGATTCATTTTATCTCTATTTCATAGCATGCGCTTGTTTTTAGTGTTCAATCTATCCGTACGACGGAAAAATTTTCCTCATCACCATTATGGTGAATTCGGACAGTCCAACAACACCTCTCGATAGCCCGTTAGCTAGGAAAAATCCGTTAACCATGGAAAATTTTCATAAATTTGAAAAAGGTACTATTTAGTAACTTACTTGACAGTTGTATTTTATTCAGTTTTTTAAATTAATCTTTACAACTTTTTAAATTGGATACAAATTGGTTGAAGTTAACTTCGTCTACGCGCAATGCAGTATTTTAAAACTTATAGTATAAATATAACAAAGCTTAAATGTGTTGCAAACTCAATGTCCTCCTATTCACCAATCGTAACCATGCCATTGTGGAACTCAATAATACATTAGTGAATTCCACTAAGTCGATCGTTTATCCGATAAAGATATCCTTTTTCTGAATATGTCATTACATAAAACCACGAGGCACGGAGGCGTATTGATCGCCTGCTATGAGTATGTATGTATTAGGCATGCTCAACTCTCTCCCTCCTTTCCTGCAGGTTATCGAGTAAGGCTGTAAAAGAGGTACACTGAGGTTTTTATCGTTCACCATACTACTCCAACAATTCTATCTTATATTTTTTTTCTCCCCTCTCCTATCCAATATTCAAAAGTCTTCTACTTAACAAAATCTCGATCATATTTATATAATTTCTATTAAATATGTAATAACATTTGTTATATCAACGCGACGATGTTCTATTTCAAATTTTGATTCACAACTTTTTTCCCACGTATATTACCGTAATACGTTATAGTATTTTCTCATCGATAAAGTTTATCGGATTATTTTTCTCGTTTATTTTTCTCTTCTAATCAAAAATGACTGTGTAATTTTGCTTGTTATGTTTTATTTTTTTTGTAAAAATATTCTTTTTCTTCTTACAAATAATCGAAACTTAAGCTTAACGTTAAAGTCATTATGCTAAAATGTATACGTCAATATTTCAAACATGTTTTATTGAATATGAGGAACACTTAAAAAAGAAGAGGATATGGAAATTACTAAAAACAACCTCGTTATGATGTCATCATGGAGAAGAATATTCAACTGTTTTTCTTTGAATGATTTACATATAATTTTTAGAAACATTAATAAAATTAATTTATATTTTAACTGTATTGACTTCAGATCAGTCTAATTAACGTCGTTCATTCGATTATAATAAGATAACTTACTGGAAAAAATCTCTTTCTTCTCAGGATCTAATGTCTCTGGATCTATAGAGAATTTTACTTCTAATAATCGATTGATTTCCAATTTTAGAAACACTTCAACATTTTTCCTTTTTATTTTGTTTGATGTAAGCTGTGGTTTCAAATAGTTATTGATTCATTCTTTTTTTTTTGGTTATATTTTAACGTTTTTTTTTGATAGATGACTAATTATCACCTCAGATAGATTACCATCTATCCTCCTCATTGCATGAAAACAATATATTTATGGTGTTTTTTTTTGAGAAAAAAATTCAGTAAGCATTCGAATCATTACGACATGCTCTTGTCATTTCAGTGGCAGAATTAATCGAACGGATTATTTCGTCCTCGTAGTCCGTCAGGAATTTTTTGTTTTTACTAATTCTTTTTTTCTTTTTACTCTTTTATCACTTCCATTTCTTCGCTATTGATTGGAAATTACTTTTCATTATTAGTGTCATTATTTAAAGTATACATTGTTTAATTTTTCTTTTTGCTTTCTTTCAGCGTCAAACGGGACCACCGACTCCATGACTGCACCAAGTGCAACGATATCCAGTACTTCTTTCAACTCAGCTAGCCTTGAATGTGCATCCAAAGAGACTTCGACTATACAAAATGGTATACATACATTATATCAGATGTTTTTTTTTTCAACACAGGTTGCTTAAAAACATTCTTAAGAAACTCTGAAGAAACGGAGAAACTCTGCAGGTCATAAAAAGGACTATAATCAAACGTTATTCGAAAATGTTGGTTTGAATTTCTTTTCGTTCGCTTACTGCTTGCTATTCCATCTCTATATATAGCGTTGTGTAACATCTACAGATTGATTATCTGGGCTGTTCGAAACTCAATGACCCATCAAATGAGCCAGAAATGCTTGATCTCATGCGTGTCCTGGACGAACAGCGCATGACGAGCGCTGTTACCGTATCGTTAGCTGTTCCTCATTCAGCTCGAGGCTTTGTTGTGTATGTGTAGAAATTAAAATACCACTAGATTGATATTCAAGGATGATGTATAACTACATGTTGTTCAGGCTTCGAGACACTACAGGTATAGAACTTACCTCGTTTCCGGTACAGAGAATCCGATTTTGTGTCCGAGGTCGCTTGGATTCCGCTCAGAAACACTGCTTCAGCATCTCATTCACTCATCATGGCATAAATGGCGAACAGACTCATCAGTGTCATGTTTTCCGAAGTGCTCAGCCTGAAATGGTATTTCAATTGTGTCTTTGTGTATTCCGTATAAAGGCATTATTTATCAAGTGATAATGGTACGCACTGTTAAGGTCTATATTTTTCTCATCATGTGCCATAGCTGCTTAGAACGTTGCTTTAACATTTTAACATTTAATAGTCAAGTTTAAATACATAATTAAACTATAGATATAATTCAAAAAAGCGTCATTTGTGAGTTACCAAATTTCTCGCCGAGTCATAATCATAATTCGTTCGGTTTCCATCTTTTTAGTATCTATTTTCTTTTTAATATTCCACGTTTTAGGCTGGTCGTGCCCTTTATTGTTTCTCACAAGCTTTCAGTAATAGTGGTAAGGAGAACATGAGTGATAACGAGAAGCGAATCGATTACAAATTTGAAGCCTACCTAGAAATCAGAGTAAGTTGATTTTTTATATAGGATAATTGAAAGCTAAAATTCGTGTGTTTGAATGCCAAAAATTTGAATGCAATGTTCCATCAAAGCATTCTCGAATATGTTCAACATAAATCACATTTATATTATTATGATAACCTAGATGAAAAAAAAAATTCCAGGAAAATGAGGGATCACAAAGTTCTCCTCACTGGGTTCTCTGCCCTCAGCAAAACAACACACTCAAATTGCGAAGAGATCGTCAAAAAAGGCTCATCGTACAATTAAAGCAGGTGTGCAAAAAATTTTGCATTAATCTTTGTTGACTTTCTCACATATTCTGTGTAGTTTATGTAGTGTATTAAGTGAATGTAATACTATGGATTTTCTAATTTCTAATCTTACGCTGATTTGTTTTCTTTTCGTATCCGTCCACGCTATACTGTGGAGTTCTGATTTTAACCAGAAGCACTGTAATAAAAGCTAACAGGTTCAATTATGTAAGGTTTTTGGTCCACCTCTCACGGTAACAAAGTGCTTTGGAATGTTGCTTGCAGCTGGAAGAAATCTAAGGCATAGTGATATGCAGCTATTAGAGCTTGAAAGCATGGGCCCTGGTATGTTCTGTATTTTATGATATTTTATTTTTTCTTGAATTAATATATTAAACTTTTTCTACCGATTCAAGGTGCCAATCCATCCGTTTATGTAATCAACGCAATATGGGACCCACGCATTCATGTATTTGACGTATTGAATACTGAAACACCCAGAGGTTTCTAGAAGCTTTCATAAGTGCTTCAATTTTGAGTCGTTTCCATCTGATGCTTTGTTGATATAATCTTTAGATTCCCGTGTATTTCTCACGGTTGCTGCTGATGTGATAATCGCAGAGGCAGGTGAACCTATTCGTTTCCGATTAGAGGCGAAAGCAAGAGTTTTTCATCGTGATGAGCGATTTTACAAGCTTCCAAGAGTCGCCCTTCGTGAGGGATATTCGCTTACTTTGGAGGTATGATGCGTTAATAGTATCGACTTTTGGAAGGGGCTGGAAGCTCAGCACTTAAATCTAAACGGCTGTTTCTTTTTTTTTTTCTGGATGAGCATGAATAGAAATGTTTGTCCATTTAGTGGAAACTAATGTGAAGTAGAAAAAAGTTCCATAAATAACTGCTTGTCATGCCTTTATTTTGCAAATAAGTCATACTATATGTGAAAACACTGCTGATAATTGTAAAGTTTTATTAATAAATATATTTCAAAGAACACCAAGGAGTCGTTTGAAGAGTTTCAATGAGTTAGTTAGTATGTAAAACGAGTAATCTTATTTTATTAGTCCAAATCTTCTACCTTTAGCAGTGTGCAATTCATCCCAATGATTTTAAACTCAAGCAGAATTCCTCTTTTTTCATTTTATACTGGAAATTAGATGTTTTATCACTCATTCTTTTTCTATGCTACTCCGAATACTCGTGTAGATCACAGCATTTCTACATATGAAAGACTCGCATTTTGTTTGTGATAATTATTTTCTGCTGTGAATAATTATTTGAGGTTCGTTCAAAAGTGATAATGCTATACACATTTACATTTTTACTAACAATTTTAGCTTCTACATTCCGGTGTTCATAGCAGTCTTTTTTTGCTCCGGCTATAAAAACTATTGGTTTTTTCTTTTGAACAACGAGTAAAATTGGATTGTTTTTTGTTCTTCTTATTCTGCTAATCCATTCTACTATCGCTTTGAGATATTGTTTATTGCTTGGCGATAAATTCATGCTCTCTTTGTTTTTTACTTTTAATAAAAAAAAATGTACTTTCTCGATTGTTTGACTATTCTCCAGAATTTCTATATTTCACTATAATACAACGGACTCTTATGAAAAGAATAAAAAAATGTACGTATAGTAAAGTGAGGCAGAATAAATCTTGACGTTCATCAGTCTCTGTAGGAATATAGTGTTGAGGTGATTGGATACGACTTCACTCTAGACAATGACTTGAGGTCAGCAACCTCTTATCAAGTGAATGCTGCTTATGTTATCAGATTGCTGTAGTACCGTTCAACTACTCCAAAATGTAGCCTACTTTGCCGAGAAAAGTCTGCTGCGGCGCGGCTAGAACCACTATTTTGTGAATATGCATTGTAGCGACATTTCCTACCACTGTGCCTTTTCCTATTGTGATGATATCATAAATTAATATGGAAAATTGAAATTAATTTTAATTTATACAATATTAAATGTTATTTGTAGCACTGGTACTTCAACACTTTGAATAGAGCTCGTCCATTAACAACTTTATAATATTAGCAATATGAAGTCAAATACTCGTTTTGACTCGTGATCGCGAACTCTATCGTTGTTAGCAATTAGTTTCCTATTTTGTTCTTCTATGTGGAAAAGAACTTGACGATAATTATTTATGCTGCTTGTTTTCAATATTTTCGTTTTCAAAACAACATAAGCTGAGTAACTACGCTATTCATTTAAAAATTTTCTTCCTTGTCATGTGTTTATTGAAATATTTAATGGCAAAAAAAAAAACAAAAAAAAAACGTGGCAGTATGTTATCTTTCTATAACGTTACTTTTTATCTACTGAATTTATCACGAGTAATCCTTTCGCCCTCAAGCCTTATTCGATAAATTTTATATGTATTTTTTTACTTTATTTGCAAGTTGTTTATTGTGTTATTTATATTCTTTTCTCGTGATTCACTTCGTATTTCAATTTATATCGAGGATGTGTTTGTAATCTTTAAGCGCTATATGAGATCAATTTGCAATCGTGTTTGCTGTTGTGTAGGAGTATAATGTTTGAGTAAAAGTGATGAGTTCCAGATATCATGTTAGATTTATCAAAAATACTGATTTATTACTGTAGGACTACTGTACTACTCTCCTATGTTGTAGAATACTAAAATGAAACACCACATAGTTTCACAAATGTACTACATTAAGAATAGCAGTACAACATCCATATTTCTTTCCTAACAAATATGACTATGTATTTTATTATCAATATTATGACTAAAGCAACCTATCTGTCATTAGAAATTAATTATCAATATGACTTCATCGCTTGATTCATTCCTTTGTGTATTTTGTGATTTTCTAGAGAACAAAAATTACCTATATGCTAATTATATGATACTCAAAAGTTTAAAAGTACCTCCACTTGATTATATTTATAAAGTTATTCTGCTAGTAAATGGTATTCATCCGGTAAGAAGCATACGTTTTGTTGTCGGAGTTTGTGTGTATGTAGTCATTCTGCGTATCACCATTTCTTCTCATCTTTTCCATGTTATTTCTGTAAGGCTCGTGATTTATTGTGTTCACTAGCATCTTTCATGTCAAGTACACTCTATGTCTTTAATTTTGTCTCGATATTCGTCTAGCTGTTCATCTGTTTAGCATCGTCTAGTGAAATCTTGCACTACTGGTGCACTACCCACGTCACTCTGATTCGTTCTTGCTTACACAGCATGAACGTATATTCATTTCTCAATAATATTCAATTTACACTTATAACGTTGATCATCCGTTTTTTTTTTGTTGTTTGTTTGTACATTTTTTTATCAATCGATTATATCATTTTCTTCCCTAAACGATCACAATTTTCGATCTTATTCGAAATTTACATTCCTCTATTTGTTTGACTTTTCCTTTTTTCCCTTCAGAAATCTACGGAGTTGATCATGTAATTTTCAAAACCTAATTATTTATTCACATACGCAAAGTTCAGATACTCATCAGAAACCTTTCTTCACTGCTACTTTAATTTTGTAGGCAGTCAAACAGATAAGGCAACGTAGGAAGATATAATGTTGTAATGTACGTAAACTACACAATAAAATATTCATTTTTTTTTGTGCTTAATATTCCTAGAGAGAAATTCGCTATCAATAATAAGTAATGTTTAATCTTGCGCTTACATCGTACATGTTTTTCCTCTCCTCAAACGTCTAATTAGGTGGGAGAGGAAAGACATATCAATTGTGACAACACAAAAATTTTACCATTATGTAAACATTGTTGTGTTCAATAAAAAGCATCTGATTTTTGGACAGATTTGGAACGATAAAACATATGTAATTTCATTACGTTTTCTTTAACTTCTTCAAACTTTAATGCTTCGATGGCTTGCTTACAATGATAAGCTTATAGTAGTCCGCCACTTACCGTTAAAATCAGGAAATACGATTGGAATATTTACGCAAATATTTGTTTTCCATAAGTATTTGTAGTTAACTGTACCTCTCTAGACACGTCTTTAAGCTGACCTGTTCGTAGGAAACAAACCGTGATTTTCTCTTCTGACTAGTTTTCTATGTATTAGCAGGAGAAAAAGTTTTGGAAGTCATTTCAGCGTATCATAAACGAAGGTTTTCAAATCAGCTAAACTAGTAGGAATTACGTTTTTCTCATATATTTATGCATAATATATCATGTTTCGATAGGTTAAAAATGCATAATAATAATTTGAATGTTTTCTCTCCTTGTTTAGCGTGCAGACGACACATCTAACGGAGAGGGCCTCGGAGGCAGTTTGGTGTTTGTCAAAATGGAATCAGATACTGATCGTATTTCTGTTAAACAGCGCCTTGGACGTAGTCCAAGTCAAATGCCAACTCAGCTTATACAACCAACGGGTGACGATGAGTCCGGTGAATGAAGACTCTATAATATCTGGAGTTTTAATTTATTATAAAACGCGGTTGTTTTAGATTCTGACGAACCACTTTTATCTGGTTCTGGTAATGTTAGTAAAGATTGTCCTGAAGAATTGATGAAACAGTGGACAGCCTGTATTGAGGAATGGAAAGCAAATGAGGAGGGGTTAGTGAACTTTTTGTCGAAAATGCATTTTATACAGCGCTCTTTAGTGCAAGACCAGCTATTGTTTCCTCTTTGATTCACAACGGTGTACCAGATGTTTTACGTGGCGAAGTCTGGAGACTCCTTGCCAAGGTAACCAAGATGGTCCTTTTTCTTAATGAAGTTCTGGAAAAAACATTCGTTGTTTCTTTGTTTTTTGGAATAAATTCTCACATCTGATTTTCGATGGCGTAGTCCATACAGCACTTTGGAAATTATATTTGGCATGATTTTTAGTCAGTTTTAAAGCTTCTATTTTGCTATCACCTCCGCTGTAGTAATTTGTCTTATAGGTTCATCTAGATCCGGAACTGGTTAATACTTACCATTTATTATTGGGAAAGGTTCGTTTCAGTTTTCATCTGTCTTTAGCATTTGCTAATTTATCCGTACTACTCAGGATTGCCCGTCTGAGCAGGTGATTTTAAGAGACATTCATAGGACGTTTCCGGCTCACGAAAATTTTAAAGAAGCTGGAGGTGGAGGACAGGAATCGTTATACAATATTAGCAAAGTATTGAATAATAGTGTCTTTTTAATGATGCTATTCTAAATAGTTCGTAATTTGAAGTTATTTAGGCATACTCATTATATGACGAAGAAGTATCTTATTGCCAAGGGCTTTCTTTTCTTGCCGCTAGCCTGTTATTACACGTACGGACTGTGTTATAAATGATTTTTTTTTATCGTGGATTAAAATTTCAATGCTAAGAGTGTCTCTATCGAATTTTTCAGATGGACGAAGAGCAAGCGTTTTGTACTTTGGTTAAAATTATGTACGATTACAAATTAAGGGATTTATTTAAGCTTGGATTTGACTCACTACATCTGAGATTCTATCAGTTAACGCGACTCTTGAAGGTGAATCAACTACTCTGTTTGTTTTTCTTTAAAATTTCTAGAAAAATCAATTATGGTTGCAGGAATATGAAGGAAATCTTGCTGCTCATCTTGAGCATATCGGTGTAGAAACGCATATGTATGCTTCTCAATGGTTCTTAACGCTTTTTACGGCAAAGTTTCCACTTCAGATGGTTTTCTTTATAGTTGATTTATTCCTGAGCGAGGTATACATACTATGTGTATATGTATGTGTGTTCTTCAAATGCACTTTTTAAGGGGATGAATACTATATTTCACATTTCTCTTGCATTACTTCATGACGCAGCTGCGGATCTTCTTCAACTTGATTTTGAAGGAGCGCTAAAGTGAGTTCTAGTCATTTCTATAAGTTATTTAATTATTCCGTTATTGTGATAGTTTATATGCCTCAGATTTCAGTTGAATTCAGAATTTCTTCTATTGTATTTGTACTTCATACTTTCTCGTTATTAAGATACTTTCGAGTCACACTTCCGCGCAAGTATAGAACAGAAACTAATGCTAAGGCGTTGATTCATCGTGCTGTCGATTTTAAGGTGGTCGACTTCCTCCGTTTTTCTCCCACATGTTTCTTTCTTCTTATCTTAGCATATCTTGTATACATGTCTTATAATATAGCAAATTGAGAAGTCTTTAAACGTACTAATAGATTCATTAGGGTCAGTGGCGAAACATTGCGTCAGGAATTACAATGATATTGTTGAATTCTGCACAATGTTTTCTGGTGCTGATGATAGAGAATCAGATAGCTCCTCGTCACAAATATTGAAACATTTTTGACATGAATGTTTTGTCGATGTCGTTTTCTTGACCATAATAGTGTATTGTTGTTGAGCAAGTCCATTTAGCTGAAACACAAACGGTTGCTAAAGTACGAAAAAGAATATCTCGAAATGAAAGAACGCGAACGTGAAAATGAAGACCCACTAGTGAAACTCCAGGTGACGTCAGCCTCTATGCATTTGGTGTTTATAAAGTTTTTTGATGTTGCATAACTTATAATGTTGATCACTTAACACTTTTCCATTATATATTATTACTTGTTATGAATGAGGGCCACAGTGGCTCAGTACTGGATGCGGCAACACGCCGGCCCGAACCACTTCGTGGCTGTCTACCAAGTCCACCGTCTATCCGGGGTCGGTAACTTGGTATCAGAAAAATCTGGGTAAGATAACTAGCACTGACTTCGTGAAGAGTGTTCAACTCAGGTCACTGTGTAGACCAGGCTCGCATTCAACCACCTCCACGATATCACGTTCAACACGAATGCGTACGCCCGTACGAAAGGGATTGATCAGCGCCAAAGCTTATCTTATCTTACTCGCCATGAATTTTCTCAAATCTACATATTGTTTGTCACTTATGTTAAAAAAAAAAGTAGTTAAAATGTCAAATTATAATACTAATGCACGAGTTTCTTTTGTCATCCTTCTTTGAATATTGTTTTAGAAAGAAAACGCTCGTCATTGTGAAACTATTCTTCGACTTGAACGTGAGAACGATGATCTAGCACATGAACTCGTTACTAGTAAAATTGAACTGCGTCGAAAATTAGATGCAGTCGAGGTAATTTGTTTTACTCATACGATTTGTAATTGCTATATACTTTGGTTAAGTACTTTATATACTTTGTGTATACTTGCGCGCTTTTACTTTACGGTTGCAGGACCAAGTAGAAACTTCAGCGAATACCATTGAGCGAGTGACACGACAAAATGAAGATCTTGTGGAAGAAAACCGAAATTTGCAAAGAGAATATATCCAAGTAATCTATTATTATCTACTCTTGGAAATATTTTGGATTTCGAGTTTTATGAAGTTTTGCATTTGATCAACACTAGAAATATGATTTTGGTTTATTAGGTCATTTGTATAAAATTTGATATTTTGCTGATGTAGTTTTTTCTGTTAGATCAAAGAAATGTACCGTAAGGAAGTATTACGACTAGAAGAGGATGCTAACCGAGCAAGCAAATTGTTGAGCGAATACAAGCATTTATTTTCACAAATGAGTCGAAGGTAAGTATTTCCATATCTTCATATAACTTCATTTGTGTTTTCATCAATTGTTGCCTTCAGATGTGACACTGAACGTGAACAGTTTCAAACACAAAAGCGTGCAATAATTGTGGGTTCTTTTATGACAAACCTCTAAGTTATAATATACATTTGCAAATTTATTTTCTTCGTCACTTACGCAGTCATACGTAGAATATTGAACGTCTACTTGCAGTCTCGTGTATCAGCATGTGATAAATGTTGGCCAGCTGTAGAAGAGTGGGAAGCGAATCGGAGTCCGGCCAGAACTCCACAAGACGGGCCCGACCTTTTATCACAACTTGAAGAAAGGGAAGCACACGTGAAGTAGGTTTCGCCATGACTTGGTTATGATTAGATCTTTTCAATTAAAATAGTTTTGCCCAAGCATTATTGCAATTACTGAAACTTTCTTTGTTTGACCTATTATTAGTTTATTAGGAAAACATTTGATGTCTTATTGCTATAACTATAGCTCAGTGGTTGGGGAACAAAATTTTTCATGTTATGCTGAATTTTTGCTTATAGAGCGCTGGAGATAGATTTAGCACAAACTAAATTAGCACTTGTTGAAGCTGAGTGCAAAAACCAAGATCTCACTCATCAGATGATGACGCAGAGTGAAAGTGATGGCAAACGGTGAGGTATTTATAAGAATAGAATAGTCGGATAAGGATTTACACCTCTTTTTTAACTCGTCCATTCCTAATATTTTGGCCGTTCATAAACAATATGAGTTTTTCAACAGATGGTTCAAGAAAACGATATCTTCTCTACGAGAGGTTGGTTCATCGCTCAAACCGCACGAACGATCTCATAGCGTGGTATCAGTGGTTGATCAGTGAAATACAAATACCGATATGGTTTGCTGATAAGTAGACAGTAGACATCGATTATTGTATTGAAGTATACGGGATGGATATGTTTGCTTAAATTTTATTATTATATTGATATTAAGCTCTTGTTTGTCTTTCAGAAGTTATTAACTTATTGTAAACTATCATAATTGACGGGGAAAATCTGCACAATGATAAACTCAAACAAACGATATAAAGTTTTATTACTATGTTATTGTTTTCATCTTCATATTCATCTCCATGGTGTGTTGTTTGTTGTAATTGAAATCCTTTTCCATTGATATGTTGAAGTATATTATTCTAATATTCTAATGGTTTGTTTAAACAAAATCCGTGTGAGGTACAGTACCTTTCGCCTTCAGTTGGTATGATGATGGTGTGGGAAAGTTTTTTCATGAAGTGAAAACTAGCGTTAATCACTGCGTGATCATGTGCTTGCTACAATCCATTGTGATCAGTAGATGGAAGGGACAAATATCATAATATGCTTACTTATTTTGCAAGGTGCAGGGAGTTTTTCCATTGGTTTCTGAACTACTGAACTGACATGTTGTATTTAAATTTATACATAGCTTTTATTCATTATAAGATATTCTTGGCCAACGAACATGAATTATCATCTTATCGAAAACTATCATAAATACTAAGGTAACGTTGTAATTATGAGAAGCTCATAACGGAAGTGGACGAAGCAAATTGAATTAAGGATTTAGACGTTCCATCATGCTAAAGATTTCAAAAGCCACAGATCACAATTTATCGTGGGTAGGGCTTATTTGGATAAATATCAAAGTGCATGAATTCTATTAATACATAGATTGTTTAAAAAAATTGGGTGAGTGCAGATTAACATCATCAAACTGTCGGTTACTAATGTGTACACAAAGAAAGAAACCTAACAAAACATGGGAGTGGTGCGCATCTTCTCAACTATAAAATTTAGCCGTTGAAATTGATACGATCGTAATTAACTACGTAATTAAGTCATTTAGGTGACTACTTGAGATGTAGTTTTGCGTAACTACAAAAATTCTCGGCAGCACAAATTAACAGGTATATTGTGACGACGGAATGGTTATTTCTATAATTTTAATAAAGTGGGAGTAAAGCGCTAGTATATACCAATGTAACGCAAGCATTGTACAGCAACAAACTACCTTTTCTGCAAGTACTACGGAAGAAGCATTCGCCAGCACATTGCATGTCATTAAGACTATGGGGACTATTACAGCACAACATTCTTAGACACAAACTCAATGATGACCACTGACACTTTCATATAAATTTCGTACATATATCGTCATTGTCAATAGTTACGTAGACATCGAAAATACAACCTGTAGTTCAGAAATCCTAGCTAATGATATGGAGACGAATATCGATACATAATCTTTCAATAAAATGAATTTTCCTCGTATCTTCAGATTACACTAGAAATGCTGTGTTCGATAATAAAATAATTCAAGAAATAGAAAACAACACGTTGCTAATGTTCTAAGATCTACTGTTTTCAAAAACAAAAATGCATCAGTGGCTAGTTATCATTGTTTGGAGGTCAAAAAAACTCTGTCCTTTGAATAAATGGATTTCACTCAAGTGATCAATTAAAGAATCAAATCGTCTTTGCAATCAATAAGAGCTGTTCAGTTAGATCCAGTTCATAACTCTCTTCAAGCACTGAAGAATACGAAATTTATCAATTCGTTAGCTGCTGCATATTGATTACTATATAATAATTTCGTGTTTGTTGATTAAAAGCGAACGGTATTTTAAAGAACATGTAAGTTATTGACTTTTCCCAAGCAATATCCCGAATGTATTAGCTGAGTAGGTGCTTTTCCGTAATAAACGTATTGAGATAACTGAAAAAATAGCCTGACAGTAGTTCTGGAATCTCGCCTGGAGCGTAATATTTTTTTTAAGATTAAATGTGTACATGTTGATTTTGTGTTCGTTACAAGACGGATATTTACGGACAGATAGAAGAGTTGAGTGATGGATAAAAAGGTTAGTTTTACGATTGTACTTTCGGCTGCACATTCACACATTGAGTCTTCAAGAATTTCATTGACTCCTTCTTCTTATATTTCAAACTACACTCTTGTCATAACTGGAACACTTTGGTCGACTCAACACGAGGTAATTTCATATGAGGTAAGACTTACTATCACATTAAATAGTACGCAACAATTCCAAACCATTAGTACGATATCAATGTAGTGATTACCATCATCCTACGGCTTCATTTTATAGGTATATAAGTCAAATGATTAATGTAGTCACCTAGGACTAGGATAAATCTGATGTGTCTTTCCTTCACTGTAATTTGAATATACCATGGTGTACATAGCTTTTAACGATTACCATAAAATCTTGATTTATTGGACTTGAGATTATAAATTAAATTAAATTTATTCGTCTGTAGGCTTTATAATTTATTTAGCTGCTGCGGAATAAGTGGCCCACAAAGTGAGCTCCATGCATCATAGTTTCAACATTAGTCAACATATTTAAAAAGAATAATTTGAAAAGGATCCATAGATATAAGTAGTTTATGTTTTAAATTTGACCACACTGTAATCTGAACAAGAGGGGCCTTTCGTAACAAAATTGCATTTCAATGACATAAATATATCTGAATATTATCAATTTAGCAAGACTAGACTAAATTACGACAGTTAATACAAACCTATTAAAATAAAAGTGTGATAAGGAAGATAACCACAACCTACTGCAACACAACATATAACGAACCAATTACGAGTTTTAGAATACGACCCGATTACGATGAAACATCATAATGAAGAACGACAACAAGTGTTATCTTAAATTTCTTTGTGAGTCAAACAAGAGTACTAGGTGACCAAGTAGTTAATTTGAAATTCTAAACGCAATGAAACGACGAAAAGAAAAATATACAAATGCATGTCAATATAAGGACAGTAAATCTTCAAAATTTCAATAAGTGGAAACTATAATTATATCAATAAATCCATTGCCGTCGAGTCAGTTCCGATACATAGGGAGTGACTATCCATCGTGTGGAAAAATAGAATAACAAGCCAGCAAAAATTGAAATAGGAAGAGCTGGTAATGCTCGACGAAAAACAGCAAGGAGAACGAGGGTGAAACATAGTCCAACCAAAATTGCCACATAACACGCTACCGTTGTGTTCCAGTCGAAATATGAACTCGCTTTTCCTACCAAAACCGAATAGAAAATGAAGTCGCCCAAGCCTAGTTTTACACCTCCTATAATACCATTTCTTCTAATATCACATGAGTAATTGAATATAAAAACAAACCAAACGCAGTGTTATAGGAAAAAACTACAGTTGTATTCAAGATGACAACATCATGAACCTTCATCTTTTCACTACTATATAGTTGAATCTATAAAAACTTGCTTTCTTCTTGATCCCTAGGCACAAGATTAGGCTGCACTCTTGGAGTTGTTAGTATAGGTGCATCATTTAACGAGCGAACTGCTTCTTGAGATCTTAAAAGTCGAAGCACATCACAATAGCATTTCTATATCTTACGATTTTAATAATCAAAAGCTCACAAGTTCCCAACTACAGGATTTCTTTGAGGGGCGAATCGTCTTACACGTGCTACTGAACTGCTAGAATGCGTTAACAGCCCGCTTGTTGATGGAGTTGACTCTTCAGATGAACTTGCTTGTACTGAAACGATAGGAAGTTTAAGAAAATAACTAATAAATCCTTAAAAAAGAAAAATAGCAGGAAAAATAAGTAAACACCTGAGGGTTGCACGTTAGTAGAGTTAGCTTCTCCTTCTAATGCACCGTTGAATATGAATGAATACATCATACCGGCTGCAAAACAAATATAACAATCAGTTAAATGCGGAAAAGACTTCAAAAAGCGAACAACCAAAATAATATTGAATGCAGAACCTATGGTGGAATTAAATAAGAGATTTTCAGATACCACAAATGTATGATAGTTACACCAACTTTTGCTTCAAAGAAAAATATTTACTATTGAAATCTGTGCAACAAAGCGATGAGATAAGCAATACGCACAAAGCAAAATTTAAAAAAAACCTACATGAATAAATTAATGCGGGAAAAATAGGTTCGTTACGCTCCTGCGCAGTTTCTACAAGTATACGTAAAGGTCCCTAAAGGTTAAAATCTGAGTTGAAAAAACTTCGCCAGAAAATAATGGCAAAACCAACATTCGGGGCAAGCACAGCAATGAGGTCCCAAATGGAAATCACAGCTAACACAGACCAAACAGTCCATTCTGGCAAATATTTGATAAAAACTAAAGCCATCAGAGCCGACATCGTAATTAAATAGAACTGAAAAAATAATAAGTGAGACCGATGCACAGCATAAGCAATGTTCTCACACACTTGTTGCAATCTAAGAGGTCCTTTCCAGTGGATGCACATCATACCAAGTACACCGAAATTTCCCAGAAAAAAGCCAACAGTGAAAACAGATGGCGATATGTTGAAACTTTTCATTACCTCCCTAAAAAAATAAAAACCAAAATTAAAAAAAAAAATGGCTAACAAACCACTTACTGCAAGTAAATTGTTGTAAACAAGAAAAGCAAAAGACAACTGCTAGCCATGAGCCATCCATGGATTAACTGCAACAACGAAAAATTATTATATAAATGTCTGTGTAGAAGCACGACAAACAATCGAATCTATGAAAAACCTTATAACATCTATATTTGTAGAAGAATATCAAAACGACGGTCATTACAACGACAACACACAGCATGACCAGCGCATTTCCTAGTGACATGAGAACCTTTTCACTTGCACTGTCCGTTTCTTTCACGAAAGGAGTATACAACCTGTGAAAGAAAACGTTGATGTGCACAATTACCAAATAATCGTGAATATTATAAAAAGACTAAAATTTTCTCGCATTCACAGCTTTATAATAGAAGGTAGTAAAAAAAGGTAATAATAAAAAAAATAATGGAAAATTCAAGCTGCTTCGTAAGCCGTCATTTCAAAATCAATCAGTATATTCAATCAAAATCTACAAGAAGAAAAACAAAATGTTTTTTTTGGCAACAGCAGCGTTCGTTTAGACCTTCTTTTACAACTTTTTTACAAAAGTTCACAATACTATAAAGTTAAAAAGAAGATAATTGAGATCAAAGATAAATTACGCAAAAATCTCCAAATTTCATAAACTAGGCTTCATTTTTGACTTATATTAAAGCGTAATCGACTGCGCAAGCGAAAATAGTAATAATTAAAAGAAAAAAGCATAGAGGTTTGTTAAAACATAAAAATATGAATTCTTACAAATGTCTTCCGTCATTTTGGGAATAGAATGTGACAGTATTCATGGTGAATACAACCATCACCATACATAATGAAACCGGTACAAATAAATTAATGACATGACCAGCACCGTACTTTAGTTCAGCTTCTTCTTCTTGGTCCTCGCCTTGTTCTGAATTAAAATATCGGTGTCATCAAACGTCAAGTTTAAGAACATGATCACCTGGAACAGCAGAATCCTCAACACTTGTTGATACTATAGGACCGTATGAATTGACCTAAAGTGGTGATATGTGTTCGAGAACTGGAGAGGAAAAAATTTCTTAATATTAGTTATCTGAGAAAACTCACAGTAACGGTAGTTGATACTGGAGTAATTCTTAGTATTGATGACATGTCATTTTGCAACATTCCTGTTTCAGGAGTTGACGACATTTTTACAAATAAACCGTTATATTCACAGATGATGGACCTAACAAACAATTTCAAAAAAATCAACGCCATTAAAAACGCATAAAATTTACGCCTTACTGGAGTGGCATATGAATATAACAGCTTAAGAAACAATTAAATAAAAAGAAAAAAGCCATATACTGACAAATTGAATCACTTAGACACTCTATTATTGACGAACCAAGGGCACTTAGAAGTATTACGTATTCGATTTAGGAAGAGGTGAATTGAACACTACGGAGATTACGCAGCGAGACGCCTGATATCCGTATTTCGACTCACTACCTCCCAAGTATCAGCGTGGATCGTGTTGCGTAGGCAATGATCTAGGAAGCTTTGAATCGGTGGTAGATATTGAGTAACTTGGAATGCTTGAGACGAAAACAATGCTGAGGCATAAGGGAATATTTTCATTTGAACTCGAAACATATGAATAGAATATTTCTAAGATTTTATCAATTGGACTTAGGGATTAGATAAATCGCGTTATTTTTGTGCTTATAAATATTCTAAAATAATTCATAGCTATTTTATCTTGTTCTTTGAATGTTTTTGTAATAAGATCCTTCGGGAAGATGAATTCACTAGGATAAAGCGGAGATATTGTCAAGCTTATGTTCGGTACTAAGCTTATGTTCGACACTATGTTGCACATAAATTTGATAAGATAAGCTAAAATAAGCTTTGGCGTTGATCGATCCCTTGTGGAGGAATCCGCGTACGCATTCGTGTTCAACGTGATATCGTGGAGGTGGTTGAATGCTGAAAAAAAAAGAAAAAATCCGTCGTATTTCGTCTCGGCAATATAAACAATATTCTAAAAATAAAGTATTCCAGAGAATAAGCAAATAAAATAGCAAATTTTTTCTTCAAAAATTTGTCAGAGAAAGTGAAAACATCGGGAAAAACAATGAAAAAAATTTGAAAAAATAATGCCCAAGCTGGAGAAAAATTTCATAACTGCTCGGAATACTTAACAGATTTTTTCCCGTTCCATGCAGCCTATATTGTTTCACACCTCCATTGGCCTGCAAGTTACAGTTTTCTTGATCGCTAATTAGGTTTTTATTAGTGGGAAGAGGGATGTTCTGGAAGTGTAGCATGTTTCAGAGAGGAATTAATGATTGACATGAATGCTACGATGCTTACAAGCTTCACAATTTTCGCTTAGTTCTCATATATTCGCCTATCGGAAACAACTTCATCGGTGAAATACTGACATTCATTTTCAATATATTATTAGATAAAAGTTGGAAAAATTGTTGAGAAAATTTCATGAGCATAATATGAGACCTCTTTTCTGACTTGTGATCAACGTCTAGTCCTCCGTTCTTATTTGTATGCGAACCAAATAAACAAACAACAACAATGATATATAGGAATAAATAATAATGACTACTCTATTTATTATTTATACTTATTTATTTTATCATTTATTGAAACAAGTCATCTTCAAAATTACAGTGCACGCATCGTTTTTTATTTTTTCATTTCATACTTTAGTAAATATTCAATATGTTTATTTCGCACGACTTCACGATGAGTGTTTTTAAACGGATTTCTTCTGTACTTCTTATCTCCGTCGATTGTTTTTGAATGGACTTTACAATAAATTGTTATAATTTTGTATTTCATTGTTATTAATGTCAGTTCCATATTATTATTTATCAGATGTATTATGTCTCCCAATTTATGCAAAACAACCCTCATTTAAGTTTTATCGCTTTCAACCATATAACTCCTTATGTAAGCTATTTCATAGGCAGCTGCATTTGCTTTTTATTTGAGAGAACGTTTCGTTTCGAAAAACAGCTGGATGTACTTTCTGTATCTAGTATGAAACTAATTGAAAGAACAAATTTTTTCCAAAGATTTGTCAGAAAAAGTGAAAACATCAGAAAAAAGAGTGAGGTAAAAGGGAAAAAGTAGAGCATTAGCTGAATAAAAAATTATCTGTTTAGAATATTTTGCAGATTTCACTGTATTTCATACCAAACGCTAAACTGACATCAGTAAACCATGTTGATTTTGAATGGAAATGACTATACTTGAAACATAGAGCCCGTCATGGTATTCATATATGAATAGAGGAAAAATTAGCACAGCAGTTCAGAAACCATTACTCTTACAATTGAATTTTTATTATTATATAATTAAAATATATCACTAATCATTAGATTATACTGTACTGTACCTCCATTTCTAAAGATAACATATAACTACTAGGTAATTTTATAATAATGAGCAAAATGAACTATTCCATTATTTTGTACAAATGCTCAAAATACGCGAAAACTTATTATTACTAATAATAATTGTATTCGTTGAACTACCCGCCTTTCTCGCTGCGTTTTCAATATCAAGAAGAGTAACGATGACGTGTGGCTAGTTTGTCTGATAATGAAGTGCAACAAACTGACAGAACAAACTGTCGAGTCTTTCGAGGTTAGCGAGAAGACTCATACAAAATGCGAACTCGTATTCGTCTTTGCTTATTAACAAAACCATCTCTCACATTTCAGACAATGACGATCGCTCAGTATATATTGCGAAGACTTCATTTTGTGACGTTTCAAGCATTCTACTCAAATTCTCCCAAGTCCAAAGACTATTATGAAGTCCGACTTCAAATGTGTTTTGTGGTCCTGATTCAGATAAAACGTTTCGTGTCACCAAAAAGCGCTTGGAATAAGAGTAGTGCTATTCGGCTGTATCGCTAAACTTCTTAGAATCGCCATAATTTCATTGTTATGTGACATACTGTCCCTCAATAGTTACGATTTAATGCTTTTCATGACAGATTCGTACTAAACAAGTGCCCAATTATGTAAATTCAAGTGTTCAACAAGACAAGATAAATTATAAACTATGAGACTCAAGAAATAACTTAGCACGAATTAGATAAAATATACTAGAACTTGAAGAATTCAAGTCCAATTCTTGAATTTTGGCGCCAAAAGCTGTTTCTCATTTCTCGAATAATTTCAATGTAACTACATCGTCCACAGTAAAACTTCACAATAAATTAGATAGAAGCACCTTTCAACACAAAAACAACACAGTGACTACAAGTCATTTCAACATGACTATAAGTCAATAAAAAGACGAAATCATACTTGCAGTACATATACTTACATAATAAAAGTCCACGGTTTAGAGAAACAGAATAGGACGAGATGAACAGTTAATTAATTCTAGAAAATTGAAGAACAAACTGACAAACACTACTAGAAAGAGATATTTTGCACTGACAATAATTCGTGGTCTTGATGTAAAAAGAAGTCAACCAACTGAAATGTAACTGTACCACATATTCAAGATGATTTCTAAAATTAGCATACTTTCTAAAACACTAAAATTAAAACAGACAAATGCAAATGTACAAAAAAACTTATAAGATTTTGAAATGCACTACTCTTCGTTGTTATTCATGTGCAATAACAACTGAAATAATGAGTTTGAAAGCGGTCTCAATAACGTATAAATGTTGAGCACTTCTACATTTCAATGTAAAACAAACTATTTAATAGCTTCTATCATTTTAATCAATTTCTGCCCAAAACGTTGCGGTACAGCTACACTTCGATGGCTCGTAATATTTAAGTTCAAATGTACTAAGACAGAAAACCACAATTAGAATACTAATGTTGAGAGTGAATCTTCAGCACCTTGTCTCATAAAGACCACTGCGGCCAATATACCGTACCCACTTTATGACATCATGGTCCGAATAATTCAACTTCGGCTCAAAGACTTTCAAGTAGCGAACTTTCAGTCCAGATGGTGCAAATGGTACCTGAAACGAAAATCAAGAATTCCTATAAACAAATAGAAACAATAATCAGTGAGAAAACACTCAAAATTATGACAAACCTCGAAGTTCATGCTGACAGGAGGGCGATTCCACTTCTTCTTTTCAGAACCTGTTGAGAGGAGATCGATTTCTGCTGAGATTTGGCTTTCTTTCATTCCGCCCATTCGTTTAATCCTAATTAAATTTCATCATCAAAAGCAAGAAATACTACGCATTAAAATACATGAAGATATCAACTGTCATTCACTTCCAAACTATGGCGTTTTCGCCCGCTTTATATTTCGCCTTTCCTTTCATGCAAATAAGTTGAACTCCAGACGTATTCGGAGGCGTAGGAATTCGCACCTCAATCTTTTGTGCCAATAATGATGGCTTGAAATTTGATTTCACAACAACCTGTAATCACGCAAGTGAACATATATCAGTATTTTGTAAAAACAAGTGACGACAAATAACCTTGACTTCCATTTTGTTTCTGGATACCTCTCTAACCAGTGGAATGACACGAAATGGAAGCTGAATGTCTTTAGTGGTACGATATCTAAACATCATTCCTCTGTGATAAATTTTAACATATGAATGCGTTTGTTATATGTTTCAATGTTTCAATACATATGTTTCAATAGAAGTGGTCCAAACGATGACTTAAGAGAACTAATCTTTTATGAGTGCTTCTTGTAGATCATTCTAGTAACAATTCACTGAAAGATGGGAGCCTTGGTTGGCTTGGGGCCATGCTAGAACAGCGTATAACTGGGGCTCTTCCTACCAATTCGCCACACAACCAATGTCGCACTATTCACACAATTTACAAATCATTTAGATTATAAAGTGTGAGCATTGCACAATCGTCGTACAGTCAGATTCGAAACAAACCAATGAAAATTTACTAATTTGTTCAACTCACCTCATAAGTTCGTATTCTCCATCAGGAGGAATGAATGAAATAGCATGTTCCGTATCAAATTTCGTAAGTTTAACACACTGATGGAACTGACAGTCATCAATAGCTACCGAAGCACGTGATCTGGGAAAAAAATGGGCAGTGTTCCAGATTAGTTATTGAATGAATTCAGAGTGAGCACTACATATGCATATGCACAATACACATAAGATTTATCGGAAAGTTACATTCGTTTTTAAAAACTTAGCCAATAAACTTCATCAAGTAATATAATTGCCACTAATATTAACGATTTCTTTCCAGTATGATGGCAATTTATATATCGCATTTTTGGAGAATGTTATATCTTCTGATGCGAAAGACTGTGCTACTGTATATTTGATATCTTCTTCGCCTTTGAATTTTCAGCGTTCAGAGCGTTTCCCAAAAACAAATACAAGTGATAATTGGACAGAGCTTTCCAGTAGATCTGATAATATAAATATACGGATTGTTTAAAATTTATAAAACACTGTTAAGAAACACCTACGCCTTGTTTGGATCATCACTGCCACTTTTACCTTTGCCATCAATTGTAATTTTATCATTGATCCCGAATTTACACTCTGGCATTCCACTTAAATATGACTTCATTGCTACCTTTCCAGCAACATGTGCAGAAAGAACTTGTCCTAAAAATCTCCCAAAACATTTATTTGACAATTGGAATATGTTTTGTATAATTAAATATGAACGCATTTTAAGTACAGTATAAGGTTTATAGAATTCCAACAATTTGAGCATGAAATATAGAAATAAACAGAAAACGTATAAATATGAAACTTTTATTTGTGCAATTATTTCATTTAATAAGAACTGCTATCCCAGATTTCTAAGCCTATAGAAAAAGTTATTGCAAATGAAGAAAAATTAATAAATAAGGGAGGATTCGACGAAAAAAAATAAGTTCGAATAAATCTTGGATGTCCCTCAAATACGTAAATTTTTCACTGATACTGTAAAGTTAGGTTTAATAAGAACAACACCGACTAGAACTTTTTCAAAAAGAATCACTGTTGGTGTTGACAGAATTAAAAATTTATAACTGTTCAGAAAAGTTTTAAAATATAGAAAAAAAAATAGACAATAAACTATCAGAAAAGATGAGCGTTTTAGATCGCGCGAAAATATGTACTTCGCATCATTTCTGAAATATAAACAAACAAATATCTAGACGCGACGAAACTTAAAAAATAAATTGACCGGAAAACACGCTACCAAGCTTTAATAGCTTCACCGAAAAACAATATGATAAACCGAAAGTTTCTCTTAAATTGAGATGGACAAGAAACTAGTATAGATTAGAAGGTTCTCACACAATAAATCCAAAGTATATGCTAAGCCCATATAGCTATAAAATGCGCAACCAATTTATGAGCAACATTATAATATTGATTTATATCTGGATTAGCATCATCTTACTTGTTATGGATTAATGTACATCCGGAAACCGATTTACCAGATATGATTTGTTCGTTCGTCGTTCTTACCAATAGTTAGGCATAGATGTCTTTGAAAAAATATTACTTCAGCTATTTCCGTCCTCTGAGATGGTTTGCCACCTCAAAGTGGCAGAAAAATGTTTTAAGGACTTCCATTTCAACACGGAAACCTAGCGAAAAAAAAATCTATTACGAATCGCCACCGACTTGATGAATAATAAAACTTTAAAATGATAATTCGTAATAATATAACGCTCAGTCACTGCTTAATACGGCCCTAGTCGTGATAAAATCATTTAAATTTCGATAAAAAAGAACACAGGTATACAAGCTAAGCCCAGATTTGAGTTTTTGCTGCGAAAAATTACAACGCTTGTCAAAGAAGGTGACTTCTATATATTAAAATGAAAATAAATGCGTTGTAAAGTTATCTCATCCAATGAATGCAAAATACTTGAACAAAAAATTGTCACATTGTATGTTAATCTTTCGAAATGATCATAAGGTAGTGATTTGGAATCACGTATTCTTTATTCAATGGATATCTTTTTAACTGGTATGAAGATGTCGATGTCTCAAGTCTAACAAAATGTTACTGGATCTACATTCCCTAGTTTGAAATCTTCATATTATGATGTCGAAAACAACGTTATGATCGTAGTAGGTGTTTTTTTTTAAACCGTCTTTTCGAAACAAGAACAACATGCAATGACCTTAGTTGCAAAAGGTAGTAGCAAAACATGGATGTCAATTGGATAATAATTTGCCCGTTACAATCACCTCGATGATGACCACATATGCATATTAAAACGACAACTTCAGAAGAGTTAAAATAAGCCATCCAATTAAAAACAAGCACTAAAGCAAAATTCACCTTGTTGACTCATGAGAAGATTCACATATTCTATAACATCGAGGAAAAGTTCATTGCGACGGTACTTAATGCCTTCACGTCTCCATCCAATTTGTCCAGTAACTTGTGATGTTATCTGTGACTGTTCCTCTTTGGTCTAAACAAATGAACAAATTAATACTTCTTTACGAACCAACGAAATATAAAAAAGATGATTACTAGTGCTCATACAAGGCATTCCTACAACCTGACAAATTACGCAGTTTGTTATCAAAAATATTAACACATTTGACAAGCAAATTAAATTTCCTAATTGCATTACATTTATATACGCACTAAAAACAATGCATTATTCTGTACTTTATTGGTATTACTAAACCTGATAAGGATAAGCAACAAAAGTCATCTATGGCTCATAATGCGAGCTACTCTTTCTTTTCTCTCTTTGGCGTTGATCAATTTCTCGTGAGGGAATACGCCTACGAATTCGTGTTCAACGTGAAATAGTGGAGGCAGTTGAATGCAAGCCTGGCCTGTACAGTGACTTGAGTTGAGCACTCTTCATCAAGTCAGTGTTAATTATCTTAACCAGATTTCTCTGGTACCAATGTAAAAACCTTGGATGAATGGCAGGCTTAGTAGGAGGCCTAGAGGCGAACTGATTGGGGTCTGCGTGTCATTGTGACACCTCGACTACTATGCCCCTATACTAAATTATTAAGCATGGTAAGATTAGAGCACATGACCAAAAAAACTGATTTTGTACACGAGTCTTTCGTTATTGTTGAGACTGAGTCAACATATACTTACGATTGTGGTTACATTATTTAAAACACAAGCGTATAATTGATGGAGTAGTGTCAATTTCGAATACACTTTAAAATGATTAGATAACTATACACTTCAGCACAACACAACATTTTTAAAACTCACCACAGGTACACTCGAATCCTTAAAAAATATGTAATAAGAATACCTTTTACTAAAGAATATAGATAAGGTAAAACTAACCGCCGTACGTACACCCTGTTGAGTGATAAATGTTTTCAGAACACCAGGATCAGTGTTCTGTGGGTAGCCAAAGTCCAATATTTCTATAAAAAAAAAACAAATACACCACTTGTACACAATAGCAATGTGTTTAAAAGATTAAATATTAGAACATATGTCACAATAGGTATGTCGAAGAACTAACCATCCAATAGCTCATAGATCAAGACAAAGTTATTTTTGACATTTTCTTCATTTAGTTTCCCGAAATATGATTGCATTGTATCGGCAAACCTATTCAGAAACTGAAAAGAATCGTAATAATCAATCTCCAATCAGTAGAAATTTCCGTTACAAAATTTCACAATCTGATTAACAGAACAGTTAATAATCATGAAATACAGAAAAAATATTCGGTCATTTTGTGGATAGAAACTAGGGTTTTTTTTTACGAAAACAAAAAAAGTAAGCAGTTCACCGCAAGTAGATTACTGCATTAAAAAGTAGAACGGAGCTTCAAAGTGGTTTCATCAAATGAAGTCCCATAACATATACAGACACATGGAGTCATGTAAATTTTACTGAGCTCGAAACAAAATGCTAAGCATGTATTTGCTAATCAGATATTTTCCAAACCTCAAATACCATAGCAGCGTTCACATTTTGTCGTGTCACCGCACAAATCCAAACGTTTCCCCTTTTAACGTGAAAAAACGAGGTACGAGCCATATTTGTCACAGGTGTTCGGACCTACCGAAATAATGGATATTAAGACGCACAGAAACGCATGATTAGATTGCTTTCAAGTTTATCTTCAAATCTGATTGAATTTTCCCATTTTGAACAGACTGAATATCAAGATGAAATGACATTGTCGAATTTCCAAAAAATTAGTAAATAAGAAATCCTTGACACAATTAAATAGTAGAGACAAATAATCACGCCAAAATTACTCATCAAATTAATCAAAGAATAATTTCAACATATAATGAGAAACATTTGTATCACCTGCTGCCTGGCATGAATAACGTTGACCCTAAACGCATCGACTGCATTACGACTGAAATTGAGCTATATAACAATTCTGATGATAGCACTTGAATCACTAACGATACTGGATTAATCGCAAAGGAAAAAAAACAAAGTCAATAACTACTATTGAAATCATGATATTACAAAATATTATTTAAATTACTTACGTGACATCATCTCGATATATGCGAGAGATCAACACCTCGCCCTTGTGGTTATACACGAAAAGGCCGCCAATCATGGTTAGCAGACTATTCAATCATTTCATAAATGAAATGGACGCATGTAAAATATACTACATCAAGTAAATAAAATTAAGGGATAATCAATAGAAACAACTAAAACGTCAATCTTAAAAAAAGGAATTCTAAGAAGTGTCAGATGAATAATGTCGTTTCAAATGGCACAAAATCAACAGAGTGAAAAACACTAAAGATTCCACTATAAATGAAGTAATACACTTCTGAATTGGTCACAGAATTCACAGCAGATTTTCCGATAATTCCATGCAGCATGAAAATCAGGCACACAAGACCGCGTCGCAATATGACTGCGATGCGGTGCGCCCAGCAATCGCTAGTACACCATGACCTCTTCTCAGCTGATATTATAACGATCCATACTGAACCATGGCTTTCCTGTTTCAGTTGTTTTTATAACTGAAAATTCTATTTTGGTATTTGCTTAGTGGGTGAGTTCATCGATATAGTGATTTCACCAGTGATCCGTCATCGATAATAGCACCATTCAATCGATTCAGCGATCATTTATTAACAATGTATGAGACCTGTACATCAATATTTCAATACACTTTTATCCAACGAATTTGAATGGTTTTATAATGATCATATCACAGTATCTTTTGTAGATTGAGTGTGAGTTTTAAATAATTTTTATCGCAAATTTAACACCACTAACTTCTAGTAAGTTTATTCAAGTATTGCTAATGTTTACTGGGATGTTTACACGCCTTTTTCCAAACTTAGTAATCCGCCGAAAAAATCGTTACTCATGCGATTTCTTTTTGTTTTGTATTTTTGTCCATTATATTTCCATCGCTATTAAAACGTTGCTTTCTTTCCTTAAGAATATGGTCCAAGTTAAATCGTTACTTTTCAAACTTTTGTAGATAATTCCTTTATTTCAATACTAAGAGATAATTTTTCAGTATTTTTGTACTAACTATTTTAATAAGAAATATTTCGTCATATTTTTGTTTTATCATACTCATGAAATTATACGATGGAGAATCATTTCTGCAGTGTGTTACGAACTAAGGGATGTGCAGTGGTGAAGGTGTCACAGTGACACGCGGGCCCGAATCAGTTCGTGGCCGACCCTCGGGCCTACCAAATCCGCCGTCTGTGCGGGGTCGGCAAATTAGTACCAAAGAAGTCTGGGTAGATAACTAGCACTTAATGAAGAGTGAGCAATTCAAGCCACTGTATGGACCAGCCTCGCATTCAACCACCTCCATGATATCACGTTGAACACGAATGCGTGGGCACAAATACAAAGGATTAATCAACGCCGATACATATCTTATCTTATCTTATTTTTGCTTTGTTTAACTTTTTGTATGATGTTTTATTACGTACCTTTCGTCCGATACTCTCTTACAATTAATTCGTCATCTCGGAAAACCATCCAAGTAGTAGTATCCTATCGCGCTTCAGTTGTCTTATGTCGTTTTGTATTCAAAGTCTAAGATAAGAAATTATGTTTGAGATTATTTGTAAAACTTAACATGAGTTCTGATATGTTCCAATATTTTCAGTGCTAGAAAAAACGTTGAGAACTGAGCTAGTTTCTTAGATAAAGTGTATTTTGCGTACCAGTGCTGTACCATCATTTTAATTTATGCTTACATTTTCGGGAAAATACGGCTAGCTGTGTGGTCACCACTGAAGTCCTCGTTCTTAGAATTAGTGGAGTACTTTGCAGATGCTGTCGCTGCGGAAACTTATGAATAAACCGCGGCCAGATGATTGGTCCCCGCTGGCGAAATTCTTCTATGCAGATGAAGCATTAAATTGCATAGGTGCATTTGTGTTCATATGTTAAAATATCGTCTTGGCGCATGCATTCACTTCTGTGCTGTTTCAGCTCTTGAGTTGGATTCATTTGACGGTCGTCGTGATCCTGAAAGGTGTAACGCACTTGTAAACAAGCTCAGGATATCTCAAGATAGAGTCCTTCATATAATAAGTATGTTTTTTTTTAAATGTTTCTGTTTCATGATTATTAAAGGAGCCTATGCAGGTGAAATGCTGACTATTGTTTATCCGCGAGAGTCTGATCGTGCATGTCGTGATTTTCGAGTGAAATTCCCAGATGAAATTATCCATGATAGCCTTCCTGGGCAATTATGGTTTGGCGCGGAGGTATACCTAGTATTTTTATTTTCTACTAGTACATTATGAAAGAAAGCTGCTATCCTTCAATTCATTCCTTAATTTTAGGGAATTCTATATGTTCATACGAGAACAATATGTGTTTGTGTCATGATTAGAATTTTACTGGTTTAGAATGTTTCGTTTCTAAAGTAACAATGATTTTTGCTTATCAACTTGGTTTGTCAGCAGCTTTCATTAATGAGGCGAAAAACAATTTCCCTACATTCATTTAAAAACTTCTCTGAAGAATTAGGGATTATGTGAGGATATTCTTGGAAGGCAACAATTTGCGGCTGTATACAATTTTTGTAACAATTTCTAAATATTCCACATTATCCTCAGTAAAGCATTGAAATGATTAGAATAATATGTCGCATAATAGATTTTGATGTGATCTCATCAGTAAATAATTGGTTATTATTCTTTCCCTTTCTGTAGCAACTGTGTTCATTAATAAAATATTGACAGTAATTTTTTTTTTCGTAAAACATGGAGAAGAGCATTTATTGCCAACATTATTAATAGATTAACATGGTAAATTAAGTGTTTATGTAACAAGTGATGCATTTTCCGAACAATCTCTTCATATTATCTATCTTATCTTTATCTGCTAAAAATGCAGTGCTTGGCCGCTGGATCCAGTATCATTGACCATGAGTCCGAATCTGATGCAATTCGCCCACTTGCTAAGGAGCTTACTCGACATCTTGATTCACTTCGAGATCTTCTTAAGGTTTCGATATAAGGATTTTTATTGGTTCCTTTTTTAAATACTGCTTCAAATGTGCTACGTTGAAGGACCAATCACTACGTGATCCGCTTATTTATACGGATGCGATCAAGGAGAGCTTATTAAAATTCGACCACTTGTTTGCTGCGTTTGAGTTTCAGTGAGTCATTTTTATAACCTTATTTCTTATCCGTATTAAACTCTATCCATGTCTTTTTGTTGTCCAAATGAGAAGGAAATAATGGTTGATCGTTCATATGAATTTTTAGCATATGATACCAATGTTAAAATGTTACTTGGATATGTAGCTTTTGCCTTATATAATTTCATATTTTTTTTTTCATAATGAAAAAACCAATTGTTTTTTTCACTTAATAATTAATTCGGCCTATGCTATTTATGGATGAATTGTCAAGATATAGATACAGACCTATTGAGTGAAGACGTGTTGTAAAATAACGTGATTCTGAGTAATGCGATAAAAATGTTGGTTTTGATTATTCATAACTTGCATTAGTGTTTAATGGAAGATAAGTAATAGAACGAAGCCATCTATCAGTCGAATGGTTATTTCAAAAATATAAGTTCTCACACCTACAGGCAAACGCTCACAAATTTGTCGAAACCTAATTTAACTTTTGGAACTTACCTATTGTGGCAATTTGACTCAATAATGTTCAACATATTGCTTCAATCATTTTTGCCTGTGATTACAACACTTATGAAAATTACGAGCTTTTAATTGTATAGAGTTTTTATTCCAATTTCTCCAATCGTGAATTTGATTTTTCAGACTAAATATCACTATTCATTTTTGTAATTACGGATTATAGTAGTGGATCTTTGTTCTGCTACTTAACTCTTCTTCGGGCATCTTTGAATGAAAAGGACTGTGAGGGGAAGGGACAAATTCATTCGATAATCATTAAATTAGTCAGTGTTTCTGCTGTTTCTCACTGTGATGTTTAACGTGGTTAGGCTTTTAATCGTCATTCTAATTCTGATTTACATTATGTCACTAGGATTGCGGAAGAAAGATCTCTGAGGTACATTCTCAATGTCCATGTGTAATGCTATGGAACAAGTAGACCAAAAGTGCAGTTGTGACATAATAACATTAACACCAGAGCATCATATTTGATTGTTTTTTGTATAATGACCGTTTCTATTATTGAAAGAGTGGATACAATAAAGCAAGGAGTGCGATTCTATTGTTTGAGCAAAATATTTAATGTAGGTACGTGTCAGCAATGGTACCTGTGAAGTCTGTCAAAGAGCATGAAGCTCAACTTGATGTGGCAGTGCTCTTCTCAGATGCCCTAGAACGGGCATTAGCACAGCGACTTATAAGCCAGGAACAAATTGATTCTTTCGACCCCATTATAATGATATGCATACCCCGACTTGCCATCCTGTGGTACGCTTGTTTATTTCTTTTTTGCTTTTTTTTAGAATATTTTTAGTTGTATTTATAAACTTTAGGGGACTCATATATTATCCGGAAGGTGCCCTCAATGTTGATGGGCCTCAGGAAAATATTTCTGAAATGTTTCGACCTTATTACTCTTTGTTGAGTAAAATTCGAAACCTTCTTCTTGCTCTTTCTCCGAGTGAACTGCTCAAGGTGATTTCAACACAGGTTTTCCGATTTCTTTTCTAATGCGAGGTTCAAGTTTACCTTTCCAGGTGGAGAAAATTCTTTGTACGGGAGAAACTCAAATGGGAGAGGAAGACGCTTTAACTATATCGGTTTTTCGTAGTAATATAGATTGTAATGATAGTCGTGTACGAAAACCTTTCTCCAATTTGCAACTGCAAAGTTTTCATTGTGAAGAGAATAACTTCGGATCAGGAACGGCAGCAGAAAAGCAGCATGACATTGTAAATGATTGTATAGCAACTAGTGATAAAAGATTTGGGAGTATACGTAACGACTACAAAAGTGGGTTACAAAATGAAATGGACGTAACTGAGCAGATGTACACTTCAGCGAACAATCTTCAGGAGCAGAGAACACAATGCAGTTTTGACCAAACATGGTACAGATTTGTTTGAAATTTTTCTGTATTGTTACGTATTCTCATATCGTTCCTCATTTTAGTATATCACCTAGTGCCTATGAGTTACGTTCCAAATTCCAATCTGCTGATGATCTTATTCATAGGTATTTTCTAACTCTTCCACGGATTTCTGTCAGGAAATTCACTAGCTCTAACTTTTCCAGACTATTTGTTTGTATATCTGGAGTTGCCGATCAGCTTCAAACGAATTACTCAAGTGAAGTGCGCAAAGTTTTGAAGTTGATTCTCCAACCTTCTGAGGTAATACCAGTATATGAGGTTAGCACGTTATTTGCTTTAGCAGTTAAATTGATTTATATCTTTTTTCGGCAAAATTAAGGAGGAAAATTTGTTTACATGATGATGTGGCATATCGTGTTAGTTCTTCATAATATTATCAAAGCTGCAAAAAGCCTATGGAAAATTGGATAATGAACATCGCTTACCTCATTTATTGTCCAGATTTTCCTTAAAGCGTGTTTTTGTGGTTTTTTTAATGCAGTCATATGAAACGAAATAATAAGCATGAGTTACAGGTTACGTTCAAATTTTAGTCTGCACGTTTCTAAATAAAGGTGTTTAAGATTTGTCTTCTTTGTTTTTTTGATTTTCAGCGAAGAAATATTTGATGATGGATTTGTATGTTGCGTGTCAATTCACTTGATTCGGTGTATCTTATTTCAAGTGTTTGAAGTGTTTGTATTTTGATAATAATTCAGGTAAATGGTCAAACCGCTTCGAATGCAGAAAACGAAGAGGAAACTGGAGTTGAGGTGCAGGAGACGCTTCCATTACCAGCGTTTGTTGGTAGGTCTTAGCTCTTTTTCTTCTCAAAAACGCCACCAATTCAATAATGTTTGCACTATCAAGTTCAAATATTTAATTATGGAAAATACCTGTATCATAAAAAAATTTGCGGTGATCTGGTTTGCATTTGTTGCAAGATCGATATTTATGTCGTTTCTTAGGCGTTCGATGGGTTCCCGACGAAGACTGTGAGCAGTGTACCGCATGTTCTGCTCCATTTACTGTTGTCCGAAGACGTCATCATTGTCGGAACTGTGGAAGAATATTTTGCAACAAATGTAGCAGGAACAGTATGAGTATTCCAGAGTTAGGATATGACCGTCGGGTATGTAAGGAATCTCTATTTTCGTCTTTGGGTGCATTGTCAGTTTTGATTCCGTGAGAATATTGTTGAACTATTTTATGTTTAGTTCTGTTTATATTCATGTTATAACCTATTGACTGTATTAAAATTGTTGCATTTCATGTTTGAATACATATTTATAATCTAACAATTTTTTTGTAGTGATTCATATCACAAATATTTTCATATAAACTTTCAGGTCCGTGTTTGCAACCTATGTTTTTTGCATAGGATGAACCCATTTGGCAATTGTGTTCCTGGATCGCAATCCACATCAGCCGAAGTACATGCCAATCCGGCTCCCCAAAGCTAACGATCGTCGTCGAACGAAATTCATCAAATCACTCAGGATCTTTTCATTACTAACATTACTAATCTTGTGAATGCTCATAATTTGTAGCGATTTTATAATTGAAGAGTATTACTTTCATCTCGTTCTGCAGTCCATTTTTGCGGACTTGAGGTTTTCTTTGTGAATATTGTTATCTCATTACCTCTTTTAGTTGATGCGATTCTCTAAACATGCTTTCTGCATGGGTTTTACGCTATCACTTTTTTAAAATGAAGTCCAGAATTTTTTTCTATATTGTAACAAAGTTAGAGGTTACTATTTTATTCTTTGCATTTCACTAGGTTGTATTTCATGTTTTCATCGTATTAATTAGGCAGTATGATGTGTTATTTTGAGGATCGAACCGAGTGATGAAACATGTTGATGTGATCGGCAGGTCGTCAAAAATATATTTCACTTTTTACGGGATTATTACTAGTACGAACATACCAAATATTAACACGAATCGATATACGATTATGACAAATCACGTTGGGTATTTCTTCATTTTCGCTAATTGAAGGTCAATTTTCTGAAGTTGTATTGTTTCATTCTTGACTATAGAGGTTTTATAAGAACAGCTCACAGCTGGTATTCGGTGTTTTTGCCTTGTGTTGTATAGTTTTTATGCTAAATGAATTTGAAGATATTTCAAAAACACTTGTAAATATTATGTGTAAAATAATGCATTGCTAGTTATAAATACACGATTTTCTAGTTATTGCAACAAGTAACGTTCATTAGTACGTATGCATTTTTGTATTTTAATACAGATTTTGCTTTTTCTTACACGGTGTACTTACACGATGTTAGGTTTCTAATGTTTTAATAAATCTTACAAAACAAAAGTTAATTTGTTCCAATATCGGCTATTTTTTAAATTCGACATTTGTAAATTAGGTATCTTGGTTGTAATCCTATTAAGCCGTAGTACAAGTTGGTACGCAGTGTTCCATTCTAAGCACAATACCACACAAGCACAAGCTAACGTTTCGGTTGAATTGCTTCTTCAAAGCTTGAAAGGTCCATGTCAATTATGTGGTCTATAAAATCAAATGCTACCATTGAAAAACAGTGTTATTGAGTGGCGGTAAATAGCTGAAGAATAAGTTGCTGAGACCAAACTGTATTAACGAAAATGGGTTTAAAGGCGTTGACTGATGGCTCTGAATGGCGATGGGCTTAGAAAATGAGTTTTAACGCTTAGTTGCGTAGTTTCTCGACGATGCGAGACAAAAACTATAGGAAAAGCTGGGTGATATACTAAAATGAGGGACGGTATAAGAATACTTAACACTGAAGTAAAATTCCAAGCAAATCTAAACCATGTCTGATCAAAACTGCATTGTGTTCTCTGCTCCTGATGATTGTTCGCTGAAGTATACATCTGCTCAGTTACGTCCATTTCATTTTGTAACCCACTTTTGTAGTCGTTACGTATACTCCCAAATCTTTTATCACTAGTTGCTATACAATCATTTACAATGTCATGTTGCTTTTCTGTTGCCGTTCCTGATCCGAAATTATTCTCTTCACAATGAAAACTTTGCAGTTGCAAATTGGAGAAAGGTTTCCGTACACGACTATCACTACAATCTATATTACTACGAAAAACCGATATAGTTAAAGCGTCTTCCTCTCCCATTTGAGTTTCTCCCGTACAAAGAATTTTCTCCACATAGAAAGGTAAACTTGAGACTCGCATAGAAAAGAAATCGGAAGAACTGTGTTGAAATCACCTTGAGCAGTTCACTCGGAGTAAGAGCAAGAAGAAGGTTTCGAATTTTACTCAACAAAGAGTAATAAGGTCGAAACATTTCAGAAATGATTTCCTATCAACATTGAGGGCATCTTCGGGATAATATATGAGTTCCCTAAAGTTAATAAATAAAACTAAGAATATTCTGAAAAGAAAGTAAAAAAGAAATAAACAAGCGTACCACAGGATGGCATGTCGTGGTATGCAAATCATTTTAATGCATTACCTATCATAGTTAAGAGAAATATAAACAAATCACTATTAGAACGGGAGTAATTGACAAAATATATTCAAATATAAACTTAATATAATATAAATTTAGTAGCGACACCGACCCAAATTTCCATTTATTCTTTGAAGAAGATCTTAAAATCCTTAATCACTACAGAGGTTAAAATAAAATTTAACCAAGAACACTGGAAGAAATGCTGCATGTGGAGGAAGAGGAATTTGATAAATTCTAGAGTAATTGTAATATCAACTGATGACAAAGGAGAAGAATCTGTAATTCCTCGTAAGTTAGATAGGCAGATAACAGAAAGACATTTGAACGACGAAACAGTCTAGCAGATATAGCACATCTTTTGAGAAGGAGTTATTGAAACAATACCGTAGAATCAATAGAGATTGGGTCAAGACGGCAAAAACAGCGGGTTCAGATAATAAAGGTTTTCTAGTGTAAGAATATATTCCGTTTTATATCTGTTCATGAAAACACATAAGCCGATCTCAAGTGATGATATACATTCACTTGATCCAACAATTTCTAAAGTCAGACCAATTATCAGCTGTACAGCGAGACCAAAGGGGGCGCAGTGGCTCAGTGGTGGAGGTGCCGCAGTGACACGCCGACCCGAATCAGTTCGCGGCCGCCCCCCAGGCCTACC
>KN716526.1:35943-54518 GCA_000816705.1 Dictyocaulus viviparus
AAAGCAAGTCTAACCTATGCAATGAATTGTGCGGACCGATATCAATACGTGTTCGTTATCCTCTCCTAGAACTAGGTACCAACATTGGAGCGATGAAATACATGGTATGCTGGAGGCAGACTGAAAGTAAGAATCGACTCCTTTTGATATTATAGCATCTCTAACCACTGCGCTACAGTCCTTACTTTTGACTTACGACGATTTGCTACGAATTCTTATTTGTCATAATTGATGATATAACTTCCTTTTCTTTTCTAATTCCATTACCTGCTTACTACCAATGTGCGCAGGTTCTCTTCCGTCAACAAACCTACGAAGCCCGGGATTCGGTAAATTGGTGGCCGAGGAATCTAGGAAAGTAAACAGCCCTGACGGGAGGAGTATTTCACACCTAAAATCAATGAATGGAGTACAATCGTATTCAATTGCCTCCCGAATATCATTTTGAATACAGATACGTGATGCATCATGCAAGAATTGATCCACCCCTGAAGTCATCTTGCCTCAATATTAAATAAATACGTATTTTTTGTCGTTATTACTAAAGAGATATATCCTATCAACTCATGAATAACTATAACTTCCTATTCTAGCCTCGCTCCATAGAAAAGCATTACTTCTCAACATTACACTAACATCACTTAGTCGAATCGAGTATGTTATGTCCTAGCCGGAATATTCATTCTTCTAGCTTGACTAGTTAGTATAACACTTCTCTCAAAAGTAAACACTGAACTGTTAAACACACTACAATACAAATATACAGAACAGTTCATTCATTATTGGAGAAAAACAGCCGAATTTACATAACATGCAAGCATGATTAAAGCATCGATTAGAGGACTTGAATAAGCAATCAATCAAATGTGTTGAAATATTCAAATATATTTCTACTATAAAAGTGTAACACGATTTTTCAAATGACTGGTTTCTAATATAAAAATGAATTTCTACTATTCAAAATCCTTAACCATCTTCTGCTTCTGCCTACTATTTAACTCCTCCGTAACTTAACCGCAAAATCAATCAGTCATTATCGCTCGGATGTGTTTAACTATACAAAAATTGGATTCTTCTTGTTGATTCAGCAGTAGATTCTTAGCAGAGTTATCAGATGTACTGGATGAAGTGACACTAGTATCTAGTACTATACCGGAATGGAATCGGGCGACTCAGTTATGAATTCTGGCCTTCAGTATTGAAAAGTATTGGGTTGTACAACATGACGTCTACTATTCAAGATGTTGTTGTATTGAAGAGCAACTGGGGAATTCTTTTGATTGTAATTTTTATTTTGCAATGATATTACACTATATGTAATTATGCCGAGTTGTCCGCAACATTAGGAACCTCAGACGGTACTCGAACACGCACTTACACGATATAACAAAGAAAAAGAAAAAAGAAACACGAGGAAAATACATGATGAATCAGTCTCTCTTCAAACAGTAGTCGGTTATCTCTCACACCTTTCGTAAACTTGTCGACATTCTTTCTGTGCGACAACTCGTCCTTCAAACCATCTAATCAATTTGTCGTTTGAAATTTGTTATGTTAAAATCTTTATGTTCAAATTTTTACCAATAAAACATTTCAAATTCTGTTCTAATAACGTATTTTGTTACTGAATAACTCTCTCAAAAAATAAAAAACTCTTAGAAACTTTAATCTCTCTACATAACTTGGAATTGTTTCTTTGTTCGACTAGTATAAACGCTATTTAAGCCGAATTTTCCAGAAAAGTCCTAATCTCCTGACATTTTGAATACGGTAGCGTACACATCTGAGGTTCTTTTTTTCCAGAATTGTTGAGTCTAAATTAATTATATTGGTTGAGTTTTACATTGGAACTTCTGGTATCAGAATAATTGAATGACAAAATTTATGACTGATTTTTGAAACCTTCTGACGTGTCGTCGATTGTTCGTTACGACAAGTTGGTGTCATTACAGAAACGAATCAAAATACATAGCGGCTTTTTTTTTTCTGAAGTTATGGTGAACAAGAGAGTTACAAAGAGTTCTAAAATCATTTTTTAATTGAAAAAATGGTTTCAGTACAATTATATATATGTCGGATAACTGTAACTGTAGTGGGAACCCTGGCTCATTCTGTTATGGTATGTTTAAAACTTCAGAAAGAAAAAAGAAAACTATCATATCAGAGATCAAATAGAAGATGAAATTATTCCCGAAAGATCTGTTATGAGGGAACGAACGTGTCTTCAAATCCAATCGATTGTGAAGTTATTTTTTTGTCACGACAACTTTGCTATTCAATTCACCTGAACGTTACAAACGTTAATTCGCAGTGTCATCAATACGAGAGAATCGTATGCATTTCCTCTACTCTTATCATTCATGTGTACGATAACTTTCCCTCTCGAATTCCTTTCCATGAAGTTCATCTACGAAATCGTCTCAAGTATTTCTAGTCTTTCTGAGTATTTACTAATCAATGTTGGTTTTCTGTCGTTACATTCAAAGATTAAGCCAGTTTTTTTTTCCATTTTTAAAACGCCTGTCGTATCCTATTTATTTCTTTACACTTTTAAAGCTTTTTCTTATTGTAATTATTACCCTTCCTCACACAAAAACTCATGTAACTCTCATCGCTGCTTATTTGTTTTGAAAACTTTTAATATAAGTCTTCTATGTAAATGAGAGAAAAAAAAGTGTTGGAAAATTACCATTTGAACATTTCAGCAATTGAATTCAAAACAAAGACAAAAACATTAGCATAATTAGTTGGAGTTATATTCAAACCTAAACCTCAGAGTGATATGCAAAGTGATAATTGAAAGAATTATAACGTCATAAACGTCAATAAACTAATCATTTTGTAGATAGAATAACAAGCTTGTTAAGCCAAATCGACAGGCAACGTGACGTTGAAGCATAAGCTTCGCTGAGTCTTATCATTTTTCTTAACTCTATAATTCATTTACAACAGAACGTCACTCAGCAATAAATAACTCATTGGGGTACAAGTTTAGTTCATGAATATTTTTAATAGATATATTCTGAATTCCGTTTTTTCAAATTAATAAGTTGAACGCCCTGATGGAGATGCGAACTCTGTACCATTTTGATCACGATTACCTTGAAGCAACGAAACCCATTTATTTCTGAATGGCTTTCAGCGTACGACTCTTTGTTTCAACTCATTCAGTAATTTCCGATAAGTTGAGGAATGTTATACTATCAGCTTTTGGCATTACAAATCAGCTTATGACTAACTTTCTGAGTTTTCTTCAATATTTAAAGTGCTGTTCATATTATTTCTTAAGCCTTTATCATTTAAAGCGATAATCGATTGAAATGCTTACCCTATACGTTAGAAGCGGTCTAGTTTCACAGACAATACGAATAGACCGGTTGTGGACTGTCAAAGCTTAAAACATCCTACAAAAGCTCACTTCGTGAGAATTTGTTAAGTAGATGATGATGTACACTAAGCCGAATGTTTACTCTAATCAGTATGTACATGAGCTTAAATATAAATCGAGCTCACAACGCAAAGAGGCCGATTCAGTTGAGCGAGAATGACCGCTTGTCCAAGGACGCATTTTCCTATTCCATGTGTGAAAGCACTTCCTCCTTTCATGTATCTGGTGTGAAAGCACTTCCTCATTCCATGTATCTGGTGTGAGAGCACTTCATTCCTTATTGCACCGTTTGTTCGGCAACAGTAAATGACGTGAACGCGACGTTCGAATGTCAACGTTGTGAAACAAATATTTTCGATGAAAGACACCCCACCCACATCAAGTTGTTCGCTACGAATTCGTGTTATTACTACGGTCACGTACAAGCTTTTATGAACGTATGATGTAAAATGTTCCAGAACACAAACAAATCGATGTGCTTGTTTAACGTCGAAACATCAGAATTGAGAAATAGGCGGCATTAAGGTAAGTCGTAAATTATATGGCATGGACGGATAGTTGTATGAGACAGGAAAAAAGAAATAGGAAAGTTGCTGACTGTAAGCATATATGAACGCTATCTGAGGAATAAATTATGGATCTGAGGTAAAAAATGGAATTCGTGATCTCTATATTGACTTGTATTGATTGATTGCTGTCAATTTGTGGTGCTTCATTATCTGAGTACCAATTATCAACGAACTATATATGATAAAAGGCTTAGCTAACTCAGTACGACAGTTCGACGTAATCAACAACTCAGCGTGTGGCATCGTTCCGTCGCTTGTAGACCATATAAATCTGCTAATTTGATATTCTAAGCGTGTAGAAAAACATGACTGCTTATTCTGTTTTGGAACCAGATCAAATATGATTAAGATCTACAATAATCACTTCTCTTTGTCAAAACCACCAATTGTAAGCATGCTTCAATATGATGCTATGCTAATGAATTATATGGATTTTATTTAAATATTGAAATACTAGACATATAAACAACATAATATCGATTGATATTCCTGTGGCAAAATGACTGGACCATTCTGTCGCGCAATAAATGGTATGTCATTTCTGTGCCATCACAGCTAATCATCTCGTTGTTGACCTCCGCCCTCTTATTCGCCGTACACACTGACCATATTCTGCTCATATAAGTTCATATATAGTCATAATGCCATTTCACGTACTACATCATTTTCGACTCACCATACATCGTCACAATAAGACGAATTCCGCTGAACAACAGGCAAGTTGCAGAAGTTTTTACTTAGTCGATTACCAGTTTGCGTAGTTCATGGTGGCATATTGTGTGATTAATGACGATGTGCAATACGCGACACTCTGATTGTACTAGTGTTTTTCCATTTTGATCATCTACAACAAACATAAAACTGAATTCATATCGTAGCGAACATTAATATATGAGAAATATGAATTGCCTTATGATATTGTGCTTGGCTGTGACGTTCGTAGATCAGAAAAAGGAATGTGTAGCGTTTTCGACGTGAATTCAAGACAGTTACAATTGTGATTCATCAAAATGAATTAAAGCTGAAATGAGAACGAAGTTAGTCGATTAGTTCTTTGAGAAATCTTTGATCTATGGTCATTTAATCGTACGTATTATCGCAGTTTCTAATTCGATTTGTTATTATTACTCTCAATAATCATTGAATGATGATTAAATTATAATTCATACTAGTTTACCTTATCATTTTCTTATGGAACACTTAACCGTCTAATCATTCTATTCTTTATCGATTCTTTACGTAATGCCAACGACTTGAATGTTTTAGTTCAGCATCGTGAAATTACTTCGAGATTCAATCATGAGGTGTTATACAGAAGAATTCTTTTTTCCATTCTACACTTTATATAATTAGTTCTTTTTTGTGTGAGTATTTTCATGCTTAGGAGGTCACGTGGTCGTAGAATTTCCTCATCATCACAAAACAAATCCTCAACTTCGTTGTTCTCTTTTAATAAGCAATATTAGAATTATATTGCCATCAGTGATAGTTATTGTGACTATAAATGATCAATAGTGAAATCGTTGATGATTCTCGACAAAGTGCCCTCAATAATACGACAGATAATGAGCGGCTTTTGATATCGGATATTGCAAAGTCTGTCTTAAGCTTTGAGAAAAACCATAGAGATCAACAATCTGGAATTGTTTATTTACAAACACCTTGAGAATAATCGACTATGAATCATGCTGATTTCTCTTCCATAGCCTGTTCTTGCAAGAACAAATACTGTTTTGAATACGGTTTTTACAAGAATGTTACGCTCTGCCGTTGGGTTCATGATTTCATTTCTGATGCTTTCAAGTTCTAACATGATTTTATCGGTGTCAATTTGCTCGGAAAACATCACGGTGGTTCTCACGTAGCCTTCCTTATGAATCGTAACGAGTCATATCACCTCATTCAAATATCCCTATGCAAATAGCGACAAATTTCAAGCATGCTTCTAGGATTCATTAAAAATTTAGCAGAAGGACATCAATTGCATATACAACAGATAATCATATAATTATAGGTTTTCAGTTGTAGTTATAACATATACTTACTGATTTCTGAGAGTTGAAAACAAATGTGAAGAGTTTGAGACCGACTCTTTTTCTGACCGAGGAGTGAAAACGTTTGATGAGGTGGCAACCATATCGATGATCGTCAGAAACCAGTTGAAAGCGTGTAGTAACAAAATGATAGAGATCATGAAGCGTATCAATCAATGATCATCATCGTTTTTCTTCGTCGATATTTTCCTAACAACTAGAGCAAATCAATAAATCACTCGATATGTCAACTCACAAGGTTATAATCAGTTACGTTACCATCGCCTTAAATGATTTATTATCGTACTTTATCTCTATCGAAGAAAAACGTTTTGGTATTCTGAGAATGCAGTCGTTTTGCAATACACTTATTTTGTTCATGTTAAAAATAAAATTTCATCGCTATTCATTTCTGTAGGAAATTTTTCGTCACAATTCTGTTGATGAAACGAATAAATTCTGACGTCTGTACACATTAAGAACAACATAAGCAGCAATGAATCAGTGTAGAAAACTAGTGATTTGAGGAAAACTGTAGAGACTTGAAAAAGAGATATTATTGTCATTACGCATTTGATGAGGTAGCATTATGAATAATGAGAACACGTCAGTTTTCTGGATACAACATTTTTATTCGTATTATCATCGTTTTTCTTTTCACTCACGAAACATACCAACTCTTTCAGACGTGATCTTCTACCAGTAATAACTAATCAATTATCGGTACGTATGGGACCATAATTTTTTCAATCGAGTTAACATGTATCAATCCTAAACTAAACTTACCGTAAGATTGACGTTAAGTAAATAATAGAACAATATAAATTATTAAAGCTATTAGACATTTACTGTTATCAATAAGTGAGGGAAATGGGTGAGGGACAGCTACCGTATATGCTCGTCGAATTGTATAATTTGTTCGTATATGTCGACACTTTTCTAAGAAAACGTTTTCTAAGAAGGACGTCAGCGCAACACTTCTATTGTATCGTCAATTGGAATCACTCATGCACTTTACTCATACATTTCATTCAACTCACATGATTTTTTCCTTAACAATTGCAAAACTTGTCAGAAATGGATATGAAATTTTTTTCACATATTATTGAAGGTTCTCACTCACATACATTCAAAACTTGTTCATCTAACAAGAATACTAGATCACATATCGTTAACTTCTCCGTTTACGGAGTCATGTCGTACGTTTCTCCGAGAACGTCTCAGAGTTTCTCCGAGTTTCTCTTGAGTCTAAAGCTGAGATGGCCCGAATATCTACTTGTTCCTGGATCGCAAGTTGATTTCGAAAAGGCATTACATTAATGAAGATTACAAAGTTTCAGAGCCATGAAAGACAACATTGTCTAACGACCGTTTCTTAGCTATTCATAAAGGAATGTCTCATGTATTTACTGTAACATCTTATATGCTTATATATCATTCGTTTCTTAAAGCTGACAATTCTACTGGAGTGTATCATTCGATTTCTAGTGCATTTCTTGTGTCAGATGTACTACTCAGTGCTACAATAATTGGTGCTGATCGTAATTGGGAGAAAGTTGATGATGAAGGTGAGGAGTTGTGGAAGTCTGTTAGCGATTCATTCGTTTGTTATATGGGCTTTCCGAGGATCTGTGTGAACATTTGTTGCAAGACTTTTTATGGAATCAAAATGCTTAGAACATTTTTTTTTCAAAGACAAATGTCTTCCATTGAAACGAACTTCTATAGTTCTTGTCTTTTCGATTCGCATTCAACTCTTCCTCACCACACTAAATGCGGGTTCATATCAGAGATTATTTTGGAAACAGAGCTTATCCTTGTTATCCTTGTCTTCATTCGTCACATATCAGATAGTTACATCTGAGATTACGCTTACTGTTATACTTTTTCTGCTGTGACTATTTTTGATTATTATTGTGTAAATGTTACGATGACAACAGATGTCTTCAACAAACTCTATTTTTCAACACCGTGTCCATCGTCGCGAACCGAACACACTGCATACCAAACGAAAAACTGGTATTGAACAATAAATGTTTTGCAACGCATTAAAACACATTAACAAAGAGTCACATCATTACAGCAATAAGTTAACAGTCATAACTTAGGTGGTGCTAAATTGATCCTCATCAATGTCATTTATCAGCCAGAGATCAAGGCACGAACTTATTCAGTACAAATTCGCAAGTATGATTCACTTTTTGAATTTCCGGTTAAGTTTTGAAATGTAGGAAGGTCGTTCATAACAGAAAGTGCAACTATCACTGTAAAGGAAGACGTTTCTGGATGAAATGTGCACTTGGAACCGTGTCTACCAAGTTTCAGTATCATACTATACCTCGTATTTGACGAAGATTATCAACATGAACGTTTTTTAGCAATCGATCTTTGCAGTTTATTGATTTTTTCTCTGCGATTTTATAGCTATGAAAAGGATTAGTTCGTAATCGGATACATTTCCACTCTAAGACTTTTCTAGATTTCCGTTTATACATCATTACATTTATTAATATACAAATATCAAATGAAGTAATGTTAGAGTGATGGATTGCTGTCGTACCTAATTGTCCTCCAATTATCGATTTCTATACGAAGCTTTACGTAGGATTTTGGTAGCTGTTCTAGTCAGAAATTCGTTATCGTCTTATTACGCATAAGTTGGAAATTATGTATGGGTTTTGTGTTAACCTAACAGATTTGATATGAACTAATTATATATTTGTTTTGTATATATACATATATATATATATATATGAATTCAAAAACTGTACATTATAAGAAATCTATATCCCGACCGTGACACGCCCATCCTCGCCTGTGACTTCACCGTTGAGTTTCACCTTAGTCATAGAATAAATCCTCCACGATAATGTATTCTAATCGTATGCTAATCTTTTACTCTTATTCAGTATTACATGGTCAAATACACCCATTTTCATAGGTGTTTTCCGATGTTCTTTTCTGTTCTTAGGACCATCATTATTACAGTACCTGTTGCATTATTATCACCTTATTGAATAGTAGTCATATAAATATTCCTTTCTCAATTACAACATAACGACATTAAGTTCTTAGCTGTACGAATTCGCTAATGTTGTTTATTTTTCTAACTCAATATTAGAGTCTTAGATGTTCCGGTAATCGGTAGAGGAATCACGATGCGAACAAGATGGGAACACTGTCCTCGTGGAGCCGGTTGTCGACATCGACGTCTGTTGTTCACGTTTTTTTGTTCATTCATCGATGCCTTTCGGTCATTTTCACAATTGATAACGAAGAGTATGCCATGTCATAGTCATCGTTGATTTCGTCTCCATACTTGGCGTGATTTTTAGTTTACGTCTTCTATTTTGACAGTATTATCCAACGATATTTGTGGAATGTTCTTCAACAAATACAACCAACAAATTCTTATCTGTTGCTGTTTCAGTACTTAATTGTTATGAACTTGATAATGATTTATCTATTTATCACCAGTATTCATTTTCTCACGTGTTTGATCGGAACTTCTAAATCCAGAACAATACTGCTTGATGTATTTTTTTTTCCTAACGTTCTCCTTCTTCAATTCATAGTTTTAAGTCCTCAAACAATTCGATGTAGTAGTTGTTATTTTTTAACTTAGTGAAAAGAGTTCTATGCAGTTCAAGTTAAGCTCTTTAATGGCTTAGTTACTTTTATATCCGGATGGCTTGTCTGTGGGTCCAAGCGATTTTTTCACTCGTTGATGCTGATACTCAAAGATTTTTGACTAATAGCTATAGTTTAAAGAACAAGATGATAAGTCGAACTGGTGAGTGTGAACGAGGAACAACTGCAACTCTCAAACTTTGGTCTGTATTCTTTTTTTTTCATTTCGGTTGTTTTTTCTTGTCGAATTTATTCAAATGAATACGTCATATCAATTTGATGTGTGTCTGTGAAAAGATCGTCATGGTGGTAATAGATAGGAGTCGTTCACGTTGCTATCTTCTATCAGACTTTGTATCGATATTACGACTATCACGGATATTAAAGAGGTAGAATATGTGAAATGTTGGTAGATGATCATAGATAAATACAAGATCATAAAACATTCAAGCCATAACAACATATCAGCTTGTGATTGTCGTTCGTAACGATCTTGTTCGACAACAACGACATTGTCATTTTGGTTAAGTGATGATTGTTGAACGTTCGTTCATAAATGTGGGTGGAGCTAATATTTTCATAACGCCCTTCGTCGTAAGCCCATATTAAAACCGCCAACAAACCATGTACGACGACGGCAAGCATTTCATCTTTAGTGTGTTTCTTCTAGAATTCTTCAAGCTTTTTTCTTTTTCATAATCTGAATGTATATGTAAAACTCTTCACTCTTCACATCACTCTTTACTCCTTCACATTAATGTAATTGTAATAATATATGAAGAGAGAGTACTGTAAATGAATTAGGCTTGTAGGAAAACATCACTTATACCAAGTACCAAATTTCGTAGATAGCTATATCTCGTCACAGAATTCTTACCTCATTACATTTACATATTTTTCCGCCTATTAACTTAAAAGCTCCCAGTGATTTTTCTTTCTAAATTTCTATCTCTGCTTTTTACATCCTCGTATGTCATTTACATTATGCATTTCTATTATAAGTTTATTAATGACCTATTTTTCATCTGAGCCTGCGAAAGCATTCTGGTTGTGCAGCTTTATGGCTTTTTTCAAAACAACGCATTGACCTGTTCAGTGCTGTAGTCTGTTGTGTACATAGTGAATTCCTACGGCATTTTCCTCATCTTCATTATGTTTGATGTAGAAATAACCCGAAGCATTTTATCGAAATCATTTCAGCTTAATCATCGTACTTCAAAGCGTACTACTCGTGTCAAAATCATGCCACTACATTTGATTCGTCGCCTTTCGTTCAGACATCGGAAACATCACGAAAACATAGAAAAGGTACTGAACGATTCTAATGATGAATTGTTTTCTCTCGAATAATTCATCTCACTTCTGAATAAAACACGACTACTAAGGAACTAGAATTTCAAATTGTGATTATTTTCTTTATAAAATAGATGTCAACAATTCTCAGGAAGAGAAGCCACGGCTTACGGACGATTTGGTGCTTCGTGTTGTTGACCAATGTGATGTAATCGAACAAATTCGACTCCGAGCTGTATGCACAACAATAAAGAATCATGTTGATAGACAAATAAAGAAGGTTCGTAATGAATTAAACATACGAATCCCTTAGTTCTGCTACTTTCTTTCACCCGTTATTTTCATGTTAATAGTCACCGACGTATAAAAATTTCATGATAAGCTTTGATAAATATTACAGAGATTGTAGAGAATAACTGTAGCGTAATGTTGAGGGTGTGAAAAATTCTTATTGATTCAGATAACTCATCTCAGTGTAGAAAAACGTGATATTGACACCATCACTGGAAGCGGATGGTCACATCATCCTCATGCTCAGGTAGCGATAAAAATGCACCTGAATCATGCGAAAATTGTTGTCGATTCAAAGTGAGAACACACGTTTCTCATAGATATATCGGAAATGGTCGTAGTAAAGTGCATCTGATTCAGATGGACGTCACGTGATGTGTCAACGGTGGTTGCAGCAATGAGTGTGTATCGTAAAACCATCCTTGAAGCTGTAATAGACGCTCCGATTGCTGAATTGGTAAGATATTTTGTTCATATATTTGTATAAACATGAATACAAGCAGTAAAACGAGTCACAAATTTCGTTCTATAATTAATTTCATTAATGATTTGAAAAATATTTTAAGTGTTATCAACTTTACTGATTACATAAATTGAATACCGTTGATCTTGTAAGACTTCTGATTTGGTTATCATTTATGATTATCTTCCAATCAGTTCTTCCACTTCTAATCAGTTTCTCAGTGATGAATTCATTATAAGTGATGGATAATTTTTGTTCGGTATCGAAGCTGATTATGTAGATGTGATTGCTAATGTATTCACTTTGGTAGTTTTTTGTATTCTTGAATGTTTCAGAATATCACAGGTAGATCTGTGAGTTTTTTTTCCAGATGGTTGTATCGCTTTCGGCACTCGATTTGAATCGTTGGTATGCTTTTCAATGTTACATGAAAGCATTGGATGTGTTCGATGAAGATATGCATCTGGATTGCGATTTTGTCAATCGCGGCGAGGTCGGCTTCTCACCTACCGTATCGTTCACAAATTTGATTAACAATTATAATGCTAATGAAAGAAAAACTGAAAAAAAAACGTGTAGGATGTAATGAAATTGATGGCTTAGGAGTGAAAACTTTAAGGACAAATGTCCTTTATTCAGAGATCAGATAATGTTTATGAGTGTATTTATTTGATTTGTTTATTTATTTATTTATGTACGAAATAAATTGCGCGATAACTAAAAATATCACACGTTTATCAATACATCAGAATTTTTATCACTTATTATTTCTATACTGAACGATGCAATTCAATCAATCGTGTTTTTCTGTTGATGAGGTGCTGAGGTTCCGAGTTCAGTTTCTTCTATGAACTCATTCACATGACCCTATCACGTAACAAATAATGATTATTTTTAGTTGTTTATGATATAAAAATGACATATTATCCGGTTATTTTTAGCTGTTTACAAAACAAAACATGTTCGAAATAGAAATGTGATTGTGTGAAATTTCTATAGTTGAAAGTGAAGAACTCGTATCGATTAGTTGATTTGACTGAACTCGTATCGATTAGTTGATTGAACTGAACTCGTATCGATTAGTTGATTTAACTCACATTTAACACTTATCGATGATAATTTCTCATATTTTTCTGTTAGGTGTATTGGCCAAATATTCAAAATCTCACCATTCGTACCACTGAACAACAGGCACCACATTTGGCAAGGTACGTACGTCATTTCAATCTATTTCGTTTGTCTCATATTTTACGCATAAATTATCGATTGATCACGAATTTTTGCACTATTCCGTATTAAAAATTGTTAGGATAGGTCGTTTAGGAGTTTAGCAAAAAAAAAAAGCTAGTACATTGATTGTTTTGACACGTAATAGAAGTAGTGCATGAATTTTTTCACAGATTATTTCCTTATTATGAATCATCACCCTGAGGCTATTTCACTTTTCGATATTCCAGAATAATCGATTACGGTGTGAAATGTAATTGCGTGTTAGATCGTCGGAATCTGTGTCGATTACGAATAATTTTCACTGATTTAAATGCGATTCCGTCTCGTAAAGTTTCCAAACACCTCTATCATTTCAGGTATTTCATCATACGATTTCTCTTAGACATTATAAATTATTAAAATCCGTTCAGTAATTTTAATAATGAATTGAAATATTTCAAATGTTATCGATTTTCACTCATTGGATATGAGGATAAAAACTATGAGTCTCGTACGATATCTGATTGCAAAAAAAAATGGTTGTAATAGATTTTCGTGTTGGTAACAAATGATGGTAAGAAGAAATTTTTCATCTCCAGGTGTTGGGCCGGTTCAGCAGGTTTTGATCATCGCTACGAACAGCAATTTGCCTCAAGCAAAGCGCAAAGCGTCATGATTTGAACGTCATCGACAGCTTCAATGACTTATGTTCTTCTATAATTAATATTCTCTTTAATATGGTCTATTTGTAATCATATTGACGCTTTATGTTATTTGCATATTTGACTCAATTTCTTCAATTTGAGGATTTGCTATCGCTATGTTTATTGAGCTACAACGCTCGTTAAGCATTACAATTTATATTTAGGTTTGATTAATTTTAATATTGTCACTGTTAAGTCTTTCGCCATACTCAATTTGACTCATGTGTGAGCTGCGTTGTTGTTATGTTCGCCTCAATTGTAACTTTATCTACAATAAAAATGCGAACTCACACGAATCGTTTTAATTGTATAATATTTATTTTACAGTATATAAGATTGTTCTTGTTTGATTTGAAGTGATTTGAAAATGAATTTTCTATTGGATCGTAGTAAATCTCTAAAGAAGGTTAATGAGGAATATCGTTCAAGAAGTGAATATTCAGCACTAAATCACTATGTGTTATAGATGGAACACGAGATGGAGAGATTTGACAGAGCTTATCGGTCTTGTTTGAAATCCGGAGGCTATGGATAAGACCTTTGTGTTGATTTAGCTTATAACGATGTGGTAATGATGTCTCAGAATTGTGAGCCAGAAATAATGTCCGTATTGGTGATCGCACCTCACCTCACTAGTGAAATTGGTCGCACACCAAATAGGAAATCTGTGAGATGTGTTCGAGTCCCGGTTAATACTCCGTGTTTTGTGGTTAGTTGAAAAATGTGAAACTGTAATGGCTACAAGACTCGCTGGTTCAATATCCTTCTCAGAAGATCATCGACATATTCAGAAGTTGAAGTACTTACTTGACCAATGGTAACAGAAATATATTAGGCTGTCAACTAAGCTATTAAGAATATAGAAATAGGTTCTAGAGGTTTTTTTTTATTGGGCAAGACAAATTGTTAGACCTTTGCGTTTCGGTCGATGTCGATGACTTTATGTCATCTTCTAAGCGACGTCGTAGTTCTACGTACAACAAGAAACTGCTTGTTTCTGCCGGCAAAACTGAATGAACAGAGATTTTACACTATCAGCGTGATTGGGAGTTCATTTATTCAAGGAGTTTTGTATGGAATGAAATAAATAGAAATCTGAAGGCACAGCGCAACATGTGATACGGTGGATTCGACGACACATCCTAAACTCGCACCGAGAGCCTTAGCAAAAATGTGGAGAGCATTGCATTCTCATGGTGCAAAACAGCGCCATTTTCATTTCCCGATTCTGACCTCTGTTATAGAAATTCATCGCTTATTTTGGTAGAGTGTTAGGTACGAACGTCATGGTTAACTATTTGGTTACTTGGTGTACTTCGTGAGAAGGCACAGCTATTCAAAATACAGTCAGATCACCAACATTATCCGTTTTTTTGTTGAGCCTCAGCTTCTGATGTTGTTCCGGCTAGTCCACACTGTTTCACCTACGACGTTTCTTGATTAATGTTGTTATTGATTGCATTTCTTCCAAGGCTTCATTCTCATATACCTCACATAACCTCTTCTATGCATGCATTGTGTTCAAGCCTTTCAGGAGATCATAGTATGAAATATGCCTGATATACGCGTATTATTCTCCCATTTTAGAATTCAAATAAAAACGACTAACGAATAATTATTCAATGCAGCTTCTTTGGTGAATAAAGGAGGAAGATCAAGAATAAGAAAACAGTGTAGCCTAAGAGCTTTGAACTCGTCGACTTTTCATAACATTCGACTCAAAGCTGTCTATCGACAAAATCTGGTATTATTTTGTAGCCACGTGAATACATAGTCAAATTTCTTTTACCTGATGAATTAATGATCAAACGTGAAAACAAGAAAAATCCAATGACTGCTCGTTTTATGGCACGAGCATTACACTAATGTTTTCTTTAGTACTTTAGCGAACGAGTTTCACTGATTTGAGTAATGAGGTCATAGAAATGCTCTTTAGGTTTCCTCGTTGCACTCACAAACTCATTGAAATGCTGTTCCGGTTTATCCATAGTTCGAAATTGTTTTCGTTTCTATATTGATATGTGTTCCATTTGGTGAATGTGGAACAGAAGCGTTAGAAAACAAAAACGAAACGAAAGAACATTTTTTTCTGTACAAGTTTAAAAGCAGACGTAAAGCTCTGGAGACACCTCAGAATATTAATATTGTATTTAGCCAGAGAAACGTCAATGATCGTGTGGAGTCGTCAGATTTTTCTCGAAAGTTATTTGGTGAAGATAGAAATCTGGTCATAGAAAAAACTCACAGACATTTTCGTCACAGACACAGACAATTCATTAACCTCATTTTTGATCACTGAACACCTAACGACTCAATGGCCATCAGGTATACGGTGTTAATGTGATGAAGAATGATGAGTTCGATATAATAATGAAAGGGTGTTGAGTTGAGTTGGGATTATGACGAAGCTTATCTTTTGCGTAATGAATCGATTCGTTACCTCATTAAATTCTTATGTACAACCAAAAATAGAATATGCAAATCCACAGCACAGACTAGTGTTTTTGAACACTGTGAAGCATCAAATTGATTTGATTTTGAAATCTTGTAGGTATGAGGGAGAAGTTGTGACGAAGTTATTGTTTATGAGTCCAGCATCTTACTTTGTTTGTAAACAATCATAAACATTAGAGAAATCAATGGAATCAGAAGAACGGTTTTATAAAAGTATTCACCAACGTACTGTACTGGAAATATTGTAAAATCTATAAGAATACGGAGCGACTTTCCTCATACAGGAGATCAGTTAAGCTGATGGATATCTGCTAGCTTTCTGAGCATTTCCGAATGGTGCTTGTCTGTCATTCATTGACTTTTGACTTATTGCACAAATTGAGACGAGTTCGGTGATGAAGAAAAAAAAAAGTGACGTCAATATTTGCAGAGCATTGACCTCAATATTCCCATCAGTAACAAAGTAAATAGGTTGTTTGTGAAGTGCAGGTCAAAGTATCGACTGAGGTTCCGAGTTTCGAGATTAACTCGACGTTATGTAATGTTAACATGAGAATGACGTAAGTTTTAAACAATTGTTTGTTGTCGTGCTTTTCTCCTCACGTGACTGCTTCTATTGCATAAACTGATTAATACCATTCACTGTTAAAGCTTTCAAATTTTTTATTACTAATATGATAAATGTTTTAGGAATTATTTTTTTCTAAAGTGCATTCAATTTAGCTTGCCAATTTTTCTAATGAGTTGACCTCAATTAGTCTTTGAACTATTGGACACGATTTAACAAAGTCTAATTGATTGGCAAAAATTTTCATACAATTCTTCAGCTTCTTGGCAGCACTGCATTAAGAATGACCAGTACGTATGAAGAACTTGTCCACATTACGAGTTCTATTAATGAAACGACTACTAATTGAGGATTTTTCAAAATTAGTCTTACAGGTCACTTTGTGTTATGTGAAACATCTTAGAAGCTCCTAATTTTGTGATACGTGAGTTACACTTAAGACCCACCTTTTCTTTTAGTATTCAATCAGATCAGTACAAATGATAAGCATTGAAGTAATCTATCCCACTCCGAGATCCTCTGCCTATTCATCTTTGTCGTGATATCGTAGAGGTGATTTAATAAAGGGAATTGATCTATACATTGACTCAAGACGGCGAGTACTTACCAAATCAGTGTTGTGTGTTCTTCGAGATTATTCTGTTAACAATTTATACACCTCTGAGGTATAGAAAGTTTATTAGGCCTAAGCGCGAGCCTATACCGTCTATGTAGCATTGCAGTGCTTTCTTGTACTGCTATGTCACGTATTCTCATCAAGTCAAATCTAACTCATATCGTTTCCTAATCAGATGTGGTTATGCTGAAATAGCAGAGCTTCGGATTATTGAGGGAGGAAGCAAAGAACACATTCACAAAAAATCTTAATTTATCAACATTTTCAAATTCAAAAAAAACACCGATTTCATTTATAAAATTGATTCATTCAAAAAAATTTCCCAATAACACGTCATAGAACGTTCCTTCAGTTTGTATTTTTCCATCATACAGAGAATCGATTCAGAGTGATGATTTGAAATCCATGGAAGTATCTCCTCATTGAGTTAACAAATAAGCACACTAAAAAGGTGAATAAAATATTTTCAAATTATCTAATCAGGTTTCTTTAAGACCATTCTTTATAGCGATTGTTTTTAAGCCGCTAACACATACCAAAAATGTCATACTTAGTGAGTTGTTTACCTCTTCATTTCCTAAACTGATAATAATTCTATCGAAGCGAAGATGGTATGAATCAGGTTCGTGTCCGAGCGCAGGTCTATCAAGCCTGAGAGGTATCAGAAATTGAGTCTATCATTGAGTAGCTATCAAAGAAATCTGAAACGATAAGCAACACTTGGTGAAAATTGCTCAGCTGAAATCATTGTGTAGAGGAGGGCCACAATGAATCACCTCGACGGTGTGACGTTGAGCACGAATGCATAGGTGCTCCACACGATAAGAAGTGATCAGCTTCAAGATTTATCCCATCTGGTTTACACTTTGATCGATCGACGATTTGATTGTTCATAGTGTTTTTCGAATTCATAGTTGTTTTGACGAAGTATTGATGAATATAAACAACGTTAAAATACAATAATTTATTCGAAACAACGAATATAAGTGAAATTTTCAATCTAATCAACATCGCTATCGATAAGATCGATTATTTACAAATTTGAATTCTTTCGATTATTAACATGTAAATAAATTAGCATAAAAACAATACGACTAGTACTGCCAGAAGGATGATGGAGTTCCGTCGTGACATGTTGACGTCGAACTGCTGTCGTAACTCTGAAAATCAACGTCCTTCCGCATACGACGAAACGGAACGATTGAGAAAACGACCACACCAATGACTACTTCTTACAGCTTTCTATATTCTATTTTATTATTATTATTATTATTATTTTTTGTTACAATATCACTAATATACTCAAATTCTATCTATTAAAATACCAATTAATATGAATTCTCACCATTTTACTTCA
>KN716526.1:54618-66196 GCA_000816705.1 Dictyocaulus viviparus
TATTATTATTAAAATTAATAATATTTATTACAATATCACTAAAAATATTCAAATTCTATCTATTAAATACCAATTAATATGAATTCTCACCATTTTCTCACTACTGTTATTAATAATCCATAGAATTATTACTAAAATAATTGTTATATACTTTAATAATACAATTATTATTATAATTTTAATAAAACGTTTTCATTCTGACAAGTACTTTATGAGGAACGAAATTCCATCCAGATATAGAAAAACTCAATATGGTCGCCATTATTATTAGAACTTTTGGAGAAAAAAGAAGCCTACTTGAATGCAGCGAGAAAACTATGCTGACAAAAAGCTTAAAGAGCTATCAGTCCAAAGCTGAAGGATCACACAAACTCAGTGTGAGTTACCAATAACCTTTTTTTTGTTCACTTAAGGCACAAAGTTACCCGATGATTCACCTTTACCTATAGTTTTCAATGAACTTTTGAAAATCAGTGGATTTACTATTGTTTGTTGTAATGGAAACATAAATAACTTTCAGAAAAAAACTATGATGTATTAAGTCAGCTTTGATATCATGCACACAATACAATGAATTTTCAATATGATAAAATACGTGCCTTCCGCCGAGTGAGGTGTAGTAGAAGTGCGATGTGACGATGACAGTGAAGATGACAACGAGGACGACACAGATGATGATGATGATGATGATGATGATATCGATCGGACTAGATGCGTATCAATCGGTTTAGCGTCATGTCGTACGACATCGTTATCTGAATCCTCGTCATCACTGATCATCACTAAACCAGATCCTGCAATATTGTGTGCGAGAACATGCAGTGCCATCAGCATTCAGGTGAAATTTCCCACGTGAATAAGAGAAAAAAATGAACGTGATTTGAACACGATGAGGTTGATTCGACTCATGCCATCACCAATCAAATCGCAACGAGTACAATTTGTCGTTCTACGTTTAAAACAGACTGACGACGAAAGTATATATTTGAACCATAGATACTACTTTTCCCTTGACAAAATCCTATGAATAATCTGTAAGAACAATATGTTCAGCACCAAAACAGAATAGTGAAATGTACTGGATCCAATAGACTCGCTCTGAAGCAAAAAAAAAGCTTATAAATAAGAAAGAAAGGCGTGTTGGTGTCACAAGTATATTTTGTATTGATGGTAAACAAAATTACAGTTGGTATTGGTAAGCGTTTTGGTTTTGTTGTTGGAGAGAACGACAGAAGTCGTCCAAAGCAAACACGTGCTGTTTATTTATGTCGAGTTAGATATGATAACAAATTTGGTCGTCTGAGTAGCACTGCGTCGAATTTGGACGAGTTTTCTTATACGCAAAAATTAATGCAAGCAAAAAAGTATAGACTGAATGGTACACGATAGCGACACGATAAAAAGTCCATCAGAATATTTTAGCATTCTAGCAGTAGAAGATGATGAATACGGCGTTCTATCTAACTCAAAAGATTTGAAACGATTAAGAAAATATATAGTTTCAGAATGGTAGTGATCACTGGAAAAACGTACATCAACAATTTGAAAAACGATACAGAGTAGAGAATGAAAGAGAAACTCATATACCTTCAGGAATGTTGTTTGTATAGAGGTAAATCGGTTCGGCTTCTGAAATGAAAAAGCCCTCAAAAAACAGAAGCTAACGTAGTTTGCGGTAACGAATATCTATAATGACCTTGTAATTCGATATCGGCAAAGTGTATTCCATTATCGTTTCTAGCCGTACATCGATATTTTCCATAATGATTTCTCTCGAGTCGACGAATTTCCAGCACATGGACGCTGTGATATTGGCCAGATACTGTTTGTGACTGAAGATAGTGAGGAGTACTATCGATAACATGACAATTGATTTCTATAGGGTGGTCCTATAGTGTAGTACAATACGATATTTTCATTAGATCTTAACTCAAATGATGTCTTTTGAGGAAACTCTGATAAACAAACGCATATCAATCAGCTTCGAGTAGAATCTCTGTAATATTTCAATGAAAAAACACGACAATCCGATTATCATTCATAGAAATATCGAGCAGCACACAACTTGTTCGAAGCTTAGAAAAACACGAAAGTTTTTTTTTCTGGATTTCCTATTACTTTAAAACTATTGGTAAGCAGGAAGCGTGCAATATTTACATGACACTAATGGTAAACAATGCATTAAGTGTATTTAAGCTTTCGATCTATCCCACCGCAGAACACAAGATAATGAAAGAAGAAGAAGAAGAAGAAGAAGAAGAAGAAATACATAAGACTAACCATGGCGTAGTTGTCGGAATCGAATAATTGATGCCCTTCTTTATCCCAGCTAACGTCAGGTCTAGGCCACGATTCCACCGTGCAAACCAAGCGCGCCAAACCACCCAGAGGTGCTTTCACAATAGCAGATTTTGTTTGTATCATTGGAGCAACTGTAAATATTACACAAACAATATCTTCATCAACCACACCATCAAAGCTTGAATCTTCCTGAGTTGATAGATGTGTTACGATACAGGAGAAAAGTCGGTGGAAAAACAAATTTATTTCTTCTATTAGAATTGTCCCATAATTTCATTCGCATTAAAACACTCTTGTTGAAATCAATTATTACTCATTTGAAAGTTTCAATTAATCAAAACCAACAGATCGGATATCTATGTTGCGGATTCGAGTTCTGCCTGAGGTTTCAAGTTTTCCAGTTAACTCAGCCTCATTACGACTATTAGAACGTAATTATAACCTATCGTAGTTAATAGAAAATAAACATACTATGACAATTATCATCATAATAGTGTACATTACTCTGCTGAGGAAATGTTGGATGAATTGATCTCAGAAAGCATGAAGCTGATGTACAAAAAAGGCGGCAAGGTCATTTCTGAACAGCTTTAATTTGAATTTTTTGTCGTTCGAAAGTGATACTTCAGAGTGCCAAGAGATGACAATTCGATGGCGTAGTATAAGAAGGTCCTAGGGCGATTGTTGAACCGTGGTCAAGCCCAATTTTTGAGGATAGTCCCACTTATCACTCTACGGTCGAGCAATGTTTTGATCAGAGTGAGAAATAGATCGTTCTGCTCGCACTGCGACGGTAATCTTCCAGATTTGTTCCGCAACGGAGACATTAGTTGTCTCACTGTTTTCAAGCAAATCAAAAAGCATCCCGGGCAATACCAGAAAACCGAATGCAATGCCTTTTAAAAGTGGAACAGATGTTTCACTTAAGTCGGCGTGTCTACACCGTAAGGTAGCCAGCATATGTAGCACGAATTATTCTTGTAATAGATTGAAGACTCATTTTGAATGGTGGTCAACTTGTGGAAATACCAGTTTTTATTATTCTGGCAGGATTCCGTAGGCGATAACGCATGCAGCGCAATCGTAGTTGGTGAGTTAGTAAGGTATTCAACAATACATCACGTTGCAGTAAACATTTCTTTTAGATTACGAGAGATGGATTCACGGCCGTATTCAAGTGTCTGCTCCAAATCCCTGACAGTAGCAATCTGACACACTTCTAGTTTGTGAAGCAGACCGTTATTGGATGCACCACACTAAAGTGAATTGATCATCCAAAGTGAAATTAATATTAGTAACTTGTATAGTCTTTGTCGAAACTCTTGAATCACTGACACATAATCCGATCTGTAATAAGGGTCATAAGACTTGGAATTCCCAGCAAGACTTGAGCCCACATCAATAGATGATCGTTTTGATCTGCTGCTACCAAGCACATTATTCACGTTCCTCTTTCTGTGCTCACTACGATCTTCACTTATGCTCAATGCATATGTTATAATCATTCTTTCATTAACGAGTTACATCTAGTTAGCAAATGTCAACATATATCTACTGGATATATCTATTGAGCATAAGTGAAGCATTGTGAGATTGCAAAACGAAGAGCTCAGTAGTACAATATGTAGCAGAACAGACCGGAAATCGTTATATCCGGGTTCAAGTCATGTCTGAGGTTACGAGCATCGTGATTGAATTCATTTCAAGGGAGTATAAACAGCCCAAATAAGAAATTCTTCATACTTCATCATATTTATTATAGTTGGTAGGAAAATTAAGAAACTATTTTGATAGTCCTTAGAGCAGTTTTAATCTATCCATGCAAATTTCGCCTCAGGAATGTGAGGTAATTTACAAGTGCGAATTATCATTGATTTCAAAAATACAGAAAGGTAATGTTTTGAAATTGTGTTTCACTATCAGGGAAGTGTTGTTTTATGATTTTATCACAATGACAAGTTATAGTAGCATGTCTTGTTTGCGATTTTGTTCAGCAGTACTCGAGGTTGGAGTACTGATTACTCCCTTATTGCTCTCTTTTTTCTTGGTCTCGTAAGCTTACAATAGCATGATTTAAGCTTTTCTTTTTCGATCTAGTTTATTCATCGGTAGCGAAGCAAGATCAAGTTCTGCTGATGCGGTTTCGAGTTCTGTTTGAGTCGAAGTTCTATAACAAATGTAGTTTTGTAGGACGTACTGTACTTACTGACCATCTCGTAAAACAGTTATTACTTTTTTTTCAAAGCATACAACATCATATTCTTGAGTCGTTTGGATAACAAAGTGACTTTCTCTTATTGTTACTGTAGTAAATACAATGTGTAATATGGTAACTTGACAGGTCACAAAAACGTATAGTATGAAACGATCAGAACTTTTTTTTCTACAGAAAAAAGTTAGAGTTTCTTATTTTTGAACGGATAGATCCCAGCTAATTTAAGCGATGGCATATATGATTAAACGCAAATATGTCGCAACAAAATTGAGTTTGCGTTCATCTTAGACACATTCACGAGCTGACAATGGAGTGGACCATCATGGACGAGACGAGCTCCTCCATAAAGCATTCAAAACACGCCTCTTATATTCGAGTCATGGAAAAATTATGTTTTCCTGTTGATCTCATAGAAAAACAATCGGTGTTCGTTCGGAACATGATGAAGCTGAGTTAGGAAGATTAGAAAGGAGGGAACTGGAAGCGAAATATCGATTCGAAATGATTCGTATCATACAGTGAAATGCCTAGTGCAATTGAGTAATGTCAAACATGAAAATTATGGTTTTTTTTTCAGCTCTAGAAAATCCGACAAACATATCCGACATTAGCTGATAGTTGGTACTCCTCAATAGTTATGAATCACTCAGGTTTACTTTGCTTACTTAGAGAACACAAAAGCAACAGAGTTTAAAAGTTCTTTCCAAGTGTAGATTTTTACATGACCTGATATTCGTTATTGTACCGTATCCTCATACACTCATTTATATCAATAATAATAATGATAGATATCGATTTTCAACGCATGAATCATTCCTAGACTCCATCATGAACATTAGCGGGTGTAACCACTGTTTTTTTCCTCTTGATAGAAAAGTTTTCTCAATATTGACCAATAGAAACAAAGTGTAATTTATGTTGGTATGGCGAAACAGGAAAAGAAGTAACCATCTGACTTACATGTCACAAGTAGTTTCACCGTCCATGTCTCATCTGGTGGAATACCATTACTGGCAACACAAACGTATTCACTCATGTGCTTTCGATTCACTTTAGTCAAATGAAGATTTGGTCCATGAAAAACGCTTGCTGCAATTACATAAGAACTCAATAATGTGTTTTATACAAGACGTCAATCGAAGATGAGGAACCCATGAGACTGCCTCATCACTATGCTTAACATTTTCACTCACAATTAATGTATAATTTCACTTTAGTAATCATTTCCACTATGTAAAATTTCGCCACATTTCAAAATGCTTGCTGAACAATTTTCTGGCTGAACGGTATAGTGTGAGTGTTTTACAACTGAACATCCTCAATATTACTGTAGTTACTTGATATTATTAGATCAAAAACTCGTTTAAGAAAATTAACCTCAATCTTCAGGATTAAGATAGGGAGAAAAATAAACATTCTTCTAATGGCATGATAAATTCATTGATGTCATGACATAATAGCATAGGCTTTGTACAGATTTCGATTCTTTACTGACGAATGTTACGATGTTCGACGATATCGAAAAAGTACACTAGGATGGCTAGAAACGATTCAGTAATGAAGTTAAGCCAGAACGAAACAGTTTGCAGCTAAGCTTCATCCAAGATCATCACCATATTGGATATTTTGTCCTTTAGAGCTTTTCCAGAGCTCAGTTTTCAAAGCCACTCACAAAACGTTGAATATTATTATCATTTCATTATAAACTATCACAGTTGATAGTGAAAATCACTGAACAAAAAACGATGACGATAGAAAATCGATATTTCAAACAACATCAAACATTAACAATTTTATATTCTACACTGAGGTTGAATGAAAGTGAGGTATTAAAAGCATAAATTAATTGTAGAAAACTCATAACACACTACGTTTTTGAGGTAAAAAAAAAGTTTTCAGTTCCGACAAAACATGATGACGTTTCAAAGATTTTTATTGTAATTTATTGATTTTTCCGACTGTAATATACGATAATGACAATTAGAAATATCCAACGTGTTTTCACCGTATGATATGATATGTAAATTCATCTTCATCTTGTATAATAAACAAGTGATACAAGCTAGTCCTCAAAGAGTTATTGTGCTTTGAGTTATCGTCCATACCAATTCATATACTACGTATCGTTTTTTATTCTACGTAAGGGTCTAAGCAAATTGGTAACTCTAAAAATATATTCTATATGAATAGAAAAAGTAATTTTCGTTATCAATGAAGGGCAATTGTGAATGATTTTGAATACAATTCAGAGAGAAAAAAAGAAGAAAATATGCCTTATTTTTGATCTCTTCGAGACGAAGTGAACGTACATTTCAAATGAATTGTTTACATTAAAGAGCTTATTGTCATTGGCAGAGGTATTGTGAAGTGAATACAAGAAGCTTTTTCATAAGTAATACGTCATGCTAAGAATAAACAACTCGATATTGATCGCATACAGTAGAGGTTGGAGGTGATTAGAGTATAGCCTTATTGTGTTTGAGTGTATCATAGCAGTTCTTCTCATTTGATGTAAGTATCGAACAATCCCTAATGTTCTGTATATGTTCGTCTCCAATTTCGTTACGTTATCCAGCTAATGTTATTTTTGCGAAGCGGAACGCTTGTGCAGGATTAGAAACGATTGACCTAGGATTGCTCTTGACTCATTCATGTCTGTAGACGCTGTCTCTAATTGACCATCTTATTCTCATAACATATGGCATGGTTTCGGAGCATCAAATTGGATTAGATATCCTCCACGGTAAACGCTATATTAAAGGGAACGGATGTAAGCATTATTATGTTCAACCAAATGGAGACCGTAATGAAATTTCTCATCATCATCATCATCACGAATGTTAGACACTAACACACCCAACTTTTCACAATTTAGTTATTTTTAATCTTTCTAATTTCATTATAATTATATGAAACATAGTAATAGTCATAGAGCTACACGATATAATTGAATAAATGAACAGACTTCATAGATCGTCGGTGGTTCGTATTATCATTAAGAACTTTATAGAACTACCGTATGCTTGAACTACTTTCCGTTATTCGACGTCAATGGATGCGAATTATGGAATTTGAGATGCCCAAAGATTTCTCAACGGATTGAAACTGCAGAGAAATGGTGGCATGAGAAAATTCACAACGCTACGCTTTCATCTGGTTAGAATTCATACTGAAGAAGAAATTGCATTGATTTCGATATCGAATAGGTGAAGGTTTTATGCCTGATATTGAAGTTTTTCGTTCCATTCAATGTCACCAGAAAAAAATTTTCTTTTATATCATTAGCGATTAGCGCATTTCTGTTGGTGAAACATTATGGATAGAAAGACTCATACCATGGATGAAAAGGGCAAAAGCTTGACGTTAGCGTGCTGATGAAATACGATACATCGATTCACAGAAGAAAGAAGCTTAAATGCTAAACAGATTGTGTTCCCAATAACGTTATCTGCGCTAAGAAACGCATAGTCAAGTGTGAGCGTGCGACTGTTTTTACAGGCACTGTATCATTTAGTAATATAGTAGCCTGTTTTGTAAAATAATTATATAAAATTATCATTACACTTTGATAGCAAATGCAAGGATTCACCTCCAAATCCTGTAGCCCCGTTGTATCGGATAATCTGTTTGTCCTGACGACGCCATACCACCGACGGCGTTGGATTACCTTCTGCTTTGCAGGTTAGCGTTACATTGTGTCCTTCACGAACTTCAACAGCAGACGGTGTCTCATGTGACATTACAGGCGGAACTAAAACATTGAGATAACAAATACTTGAGTCAATGAGATACTGAGGCTAAACCCAAGTAGTACTGATCGTTAAGACTACAATATAAATTGACAAATCTTATATAATATTTTCATTGATCATGTGAATATATATTTATGTTTTGCCACTGAAGTCATTCTGACTCGATTATTCGCATTCATAAGCGTTACTATGCTCATAGGAGTTCTAGCATTGTGTCACTCAATACGATATAATTGCTGGCGATGAACATCGTGGCGGTCCGACCTTAGCCGCAAAAGAGGAAGCGATTACGCTTTCAAAGTGTTGTCATCACCTGTTATATGGCACAGCTAATTATCGCCAAGCAAACAATTAAGTTGGTTTGGATCTAAGCACTAGAGCATGACATGCCATAACGTCCTTCTATATAATTGAACTCTAATCTTAAAGGTTCAGAAACATTTTAATGTTATTTTACACAGTTATATACGCAAAATCTCTTTACCAAATAGATATCTTACAGATTACGGTAGCAAGCTGGTCAAAATCTTGTTAGGATTGCTATACTACATTCTGAATGAAATTTAATGAAGTATTCACAACAAGTAGTAGAGGAGGAGCTTCATAACTTTGGGATTCTCCCATGTTATATTTATTTTCCATTGAATATTATATTTTATATATCAGATAAACGTATCAAACAATATCACTATCACTCCTCAATTACGAGCTTAACTAGATTATGAGTCTGAGCTGAATTTCATGAACAGTTTTTAACTCATCTAATATTTCAACAAAACAACATATCGATTTAGCTTTCGATTCTCCTCTCTCAATCAAATTTTGAAAGAGAAATCTGTATTCCATTGAGAGTTCCTCGTGATAAAGCGAACAAAAACTCATAGATGAGTTAAAATAGAAAGCACAGCCCCTATGAAGTATTCATATCTTTTATTTAAAGCTTAGTTAATCATACTTGATTAATCAAGAGCGAAAAAAATTAACATTCTCTGTTATTACCAGTGTTCATTACCTGCCCCTCGTTATCGGTACGAGGTATAAATCTCTGAGCGAACGTATAGAAAGTCATTGTGGATAATTTATGACGTGAACACTATTTATATGATAATGAAAATCGACTAAATAATAGGTCAATCACTTGGCCAAACGAGTTGGTATGAGTTAGTATGAAAGCTCGACAGTATGAAGAGTGACAAAGATCATTGGTGTTAAGAATGAATAGAAAAATTCGTTGGAGAGTGTTCTTTTTTTGGTTTATAAAGAACAAAATCAATAACATAACATAAAATAAGGTGCACTCATGAACCTAACTGAGGAAAGCAACTGAGTTCTTCTTTTTTTTGTATACAAGTATTTCATAAGTGGAAGAGGAAAAGGGTACTACAGTCATGTGACAATATTAATGCAAAAATAAAATCCTAAAAAAAGTGGATGCCGTAGAGAAAAAGAGAGCATTTACAAAGAAAGAAATATTTTTTTGTCCTGTTGGTCGTATGAATCAATTAGTGATCTAGTGTAATGGATTGGATCGGAGCCAATAAAATAGCTATAGCCATGCAAGACTTCTAAGCTCAATAGAGAAATTTCAAAATTTCAGAATTCATCAAAAACAGCTGAAAATAGAAACAATGACATAAATATGTTTCATATGAAATGGTAGATCACACGCACATACTTCTTGAATGAGTTAATGATTCCAAGAAATGGAAAATACTATGAGTTACGTACAAGCTAGAATCCTTCTCATTCAATATCTAATTAATTTCAGAGAGAGAACGCGTTGAGGTACTTTTTTTTTTGCCTTGATATAGATTCGAACATTCGTCTTACAAAACTGCAGCTGCACTTCATTACGCTGCACCAGATTGAAATATTCTTACCTTTCACATCCAGTTTGCCTGTGGCGCTTAGAAGAGGATTGGCATTTACCTGACATGAATAATTACCGCGATCGCTTTCCTAAAATCTTTCGTTACTATCGTGACAAATACTGTATTATTACAAAGATTATTATTAATGTTATTGAATCAGTAGAAAATCTTAAGCGATTGGTAGATTATCAACTGAAACGAACTTGAACATTTTTCAACGTCAACACCCATTCGTTGTTTAGAGGTCCCATCCTCGATTTCAGATCGTATTTACCTTTTTGTCGAAAAATCTTAAGCAGAATTAGAATCGTATTATTGATGAGGTATATGCATTGATTATGCTATGAAAATATTCATATCACTCACTTTCTCATCAAATGATATCAAGCTTGGCGGTGTACTTGAGCGTACAAAAGCAATCTGAACTCATATCGATTATTATAAAAATAATAAACATACATTTCAAAATCTTCCACACAGTAAGGTACATGATGAATTCAAAAAAAAGGACCATTACATTATATCAATAGAAAATATTAACAGCCCTAAGGCTATCATATCTTCATTAGAGGATTTGATGATGAAATGAATACTTCTCTCATAATAACAATAATGTCATAAAATATTAATCATAATGATAGTGGTAATTACCATGTGCCGGCCAAGACTGTCCACTTTACAAGTGAAGTCGACGTCTTGACCTACCAATGCTACCACATCTCTCATCGAATCGCTAACAATCGTCGGTGGCATGTGCCTTGTACAAACTGTAATCAGATGAAGATTACTATATTTGATTGAATATAAGATAAGATATTTTTGAAAATACTGTTAATTCAAAGCAGCTGAAAGAGGAAAAGACAATGTCACATTAAGAGCGGCATTTGCCTCACTCATATCCACTACCACCATTCTCAAACATCAACTATTATCATTGTTGGGACTCCTCAAGAATTCATCCTCGAACGAATGTCATTTGTACTCTCGTGTATGGGCTAAATGTGTCTAAAACTTTCCGAGAGTAGGATTAGCTCAATTGCAAGCTTTTGCTTGTCGTATAATTTAGTTGTTTTAATTTTTCAAATATTCATAGATATGAATCGTTCTATAGGCGATTTTTAAAGGGAGAAAAAGAAAAGAATAAATATGATGGATGTAAGCAAACTATCCTTTCAGTTTCAATAATGTTTTGTTGTGACAGTAAACAAAAAACCGAAATAAAATTCTTATCAGTAAATCTCCTCATTGAAATATTCCTCTTACTGCTTCTTCTTTTGAATTATTGATTTCTTTTGCAGTAGCCGAAACTGTACAAATGACTTTTCTACGGCATCATCAGAACGATTTTATCAACGCTGATATCTCATCGTGATATCGGATATTGTAGAAGATGATAAAAATAATGTATGCTGAAGGAAGTGATGATGGAATGAACGTCA
>KN716526.1:93353-112958 GCA_000816705.1 Dictyocaulus viviparus
TTGTTGTTGTTGTTGTTGTTGTTGTTGTTGTTGTTGTTTTTCTTTTTTGATTCTCTTACAAAACTTCTATAATCAATATTACACTATCCGTTAATGACCGGGATTTACCTCCATTCAGACAAAACATCAACATATTTATCAGCTTAAATCTACAAACAACACTATTTTTTGATATTTATTTTTCCTCTTGTTCTTACAATTCAGATTAATTGCTGAAAATGACATAAGAAACTGAGGGACACATTAGAATAGGAGTTCAATTCACTCTCAGAGAGTGCCACGGGAAAAAAAAATTCAGGTTTTAGGTAAAACAGGACATCACTGATGTGATCCGTCAATGTCCTGATGATTTTATACATTTAAGGGAATAAATATTCTATTAATAGGAAAAATCTGCTGGCTATATTTCCCTCAAACTTTTGTTGTTGAACTCACAATTATGTAAAAATAATGTTTATCTGAATTTTGTTTTCTTACCTATTATTTTTTTTTCATTACATTAAATTTTTCTAATATAATTGCTCAGTTTTGCGGCCAATCCAGCTCAATTCCAGGTATTCAAATATCCTTGCAAATCAAATCATCATACAAGCCATTATGATAATTCTAATATAAAAATATAAATTGTAATTGTAAAATTTTGGGTCATCCCGTAATTATCAGCTTAACTGGATGCAGTGCCGATATTGACTCACCAGATCGTGCTCGTTGACGAGTAAGAATGCTCTCGATAGTGTAATGGATCAGCACGGCAGAGCGGATATCTGTAAGTGCGGGTTCGAATCCCGCCTGAGGTCTTGAGTTCTGCGGCCAACTCAACTCGATTCCAGATATCCTAATATAATTGCCTAGTGTTTGTTTTATTCAAATCATTTCGTTTATTTACCAAACATCAATTCGATTTATTTGTCCATCAGAAAACTATGGTAAGAGTTTTTCTTTAGCATTTTTACCGTATCCTTTTAGGATCCATTTGAAAAATCAGATTTTTTTAAGTTCTCGATTCTCGAACGTCATAAAATATTTTAGTAAATATAGAAATGAAAAAACAAATAAATAATATTAAGCTCAAGTGTTTCGAAAAAATTTATTCATAAACCAAATTGATTTGTGATTTTTTTTGACTCAATTGAGACTTTTTACTAATTACCTTGAGGGATTCCGAATGAAATTAACAAATTTTTGACAAATCGATAAAGACTATCTTTTTTTTCCTCATGATTGTTTGAGATCGAAATTTTAATCAATTTCTTTCTTTTTTTTCTGTTACCGTAACTGTTTATTCATCGTAAATTTGTAAATTTGTTTTCCGGAATGAAAAACAGAATGTTTACACTGCATAATGATATCGATTGTTGTGCCAGCTTTTTTTCACTCATTCAGTTCATGATATTCTATTGAATAAGAGAAATTGAAATAATTGTCTTATGTTGAAGTGAATTTATATTTTCTAGATCAAAATGACGATCGATAAAGCACATTTCTTATCCAGCGTCGACGCAGTCCTTCAGGATGCAGATGCTCTTCAGGTGTTTCGTGAATGGATTCGTCTCGTGAGTGAATGTAATACGTTTCTTGTAGTGCTTGTATGAACTCTTCTGAACTCAGAAAAAACCGCATATCGCAAAATCCATTAGACTCTTCTGAAGAAATCAGACAGATTATTTTCAATGAGAAAAACTTCATTTATATAAAACGTTGTATTACTGCTACATGGAATTCACTTCTAGTATTCACCTGAATCAGTTGATTGTCTGGCTCTTCACTTTGCCATCAAAGGATACCAAACGTATCTGAGCCGAAAAGAACTGAACACATCCAGCGTCGCATGTACGTTGCATCGGAAGTTCATTAGGTAATGCTTGTTGCATCGATGTTCATCGTCTTCATACTTAATAGTAACGTTCTTTTTTCAAGTCAACGCACAGGTACTTGCTCTTTTCTGCCGTCGTCAGTCAGAAGCGAGACGTCCAGACGTGTTCATTCACTCAACAGTCAGCAACCACCATATCCAGAACTTTTCGAACCTGTACAATCAGCACTAAGACATCATCTTAACGTCATCCATTCGAAATTCGTCACGTCTCCTTCTTTTCTAACGGTTTTTGCGCTTCTACGTCTAATTTTCATGAATCTTCTATTCAGAGACATTTGCTTAATTGAATGAAACTACCAGGACAATTTATTGTAAAGAAAAATTCTATTTTACAATTTAATACAACCTAAATATTAGTCTATCACTAGCTATTTTTTTGTGAAAGATTATAGTCACCTAATAAATAAGTTGAATAATTGAATTTTCTATTCTATCTTTTATATATTTTTATAGTTCCTGGCACAGAACAATAGTGAAGGATCGTCGTTGACGTCTTCAATGGATGAAGTTCATCTACCTACTCAGCCGTATCTCACTGCCACACCGACCATTTCGCGTGATTATAACAGAAGAAACAAAATGTTAGCAGTTTCATACATCTGAAGATTTTATACTACTCAATTGGCTATGGAATCATGAAAGAATGTGCTCTTCAGAAGAGTCCTAGTACACTTTCAATTTGAGGGAAGCTTACATCGAAAACGAATTTATAACATTTTTTTTTCTCTATTAAATACTAGATTTCAATTCTCAAGAATTCTCCGCGTCGTTAAACTTAAAATTTCTTTACTGCTTATCCTTATATTACCTTTGTGATTGTGAAAACGGTGATCAAAAATACAGAGGTATAGGCAGTAATGGAACTGATTTAATTTCACTTATGAATGTCTACTTTGGAAATCATCTTCTAATAGATTTGAATTTTTCCATTACTGATGTTTGTTGGAAACGAAATTATAGCTTCAGCTTCAAAACTCGCACCTCCTCATCTGATCCAACAACTAGTCGATGTATTAACGATGGTAGGAGAGACATTGAGGTCGATCGAGAACGGCATCTTTATAAAGTTAGCACTAATTCGACTATTATTAGCGTAAATTTTTATCTATACTGAATTGTTCTATGCAGAAGGATGTGCTGTGCTTAGGTCCATTGTGATAACATTTTGATCTCTTATCCTATATATATATATGTAGGATAAGCATGGTTTATGCAGTGGACCTGAGTTGACCACTCTTCACCAAGTCAGTGCTATTTTTCTTACCCAGATTTTTCTGATACCAATTCAACGACCCCAGAGAACGGGTGGGCTTTGTAGTACTGGGGGACGACTGCGAAATGATTCAAGCCTAAAATCTATTAACATAGATGTTACAGATTTATAAACTGAGATAGTTTTTTAGCATACAGACGGCTCCATAAGACACGATATTCCGGAAGCTCGTGTAGCTTTTGCTTCAGTGCTAACCGAACGACTTGAGATAATCAACAAAGAATTAGAACGAAGTGATGAGAACACATTCGCACGGTGTGTGATTTTTACGTTTCCTAAGAAACTTTTAATATGACTATAAAAGTATGTTTCTTACAAGAAAAGAAAACTCGATCAAGTTGTATGAAGAAGCGTCACGTTGTTTCGTTTATTGAGATTTTCAACTGATTTCCAATCTCTATGAAAAATCCGATTTTCAGTGATCTACCAAGGGATTTAGCAGCTTGCTCGTTACTACCATCTCTACACGACAATAGAATTATCGACGATACAACCAGTGACGAGGAAGTAGTGGAGAAGTATGTTGGCACAATTGATGGTACATGCCGAAGATCGGGTTCGTGCCCATTGCAAAGTTTCTTTGCTTTCTTATCTCATTTCAAAAAAAGATATTTTACGATGTTTTGTAGAATTGGATTCACCTGGATTGTTTAATTTTCAACCAATTAGAAAGAATCCTTACGAGAACGGATTCGCACCACCACCTCAAGAAGTTCAACATTTCTTCACTCTCTCACCTTATTCCATTTTTCCGAAATCAAGCAAGTTGGTGTGAAAGTTGTTTAAAAGATAAATTGTTTATTTCAAATAGGCATGGTTTTTATGTATGTTTGTTTTGACCAACAGAGTCAATACGTATTAAATGAATATAGGCAAATTTTTGTAATTCAGATCAATGGAAGGCCAAATTTCTGACTCGAGTGGATTTTGTAGCTCGGAAAGCGCATATCTGTCAGATAAAAATTTTGGCAAGAAAAAGAACAGTAAGCATATTTTTTCACCGTATAATCGAATTAATTAAAGTATTTACACTTATTATTAGATAATGTATGAAGATATTTTAGGGATAAATTTTTCAGGATTAAACTGAGGTGATATTCTGGAGAAAATTCTAGAATAATTTTAAATCGATAACGTAGATATCTAAAGATCCTTTGTAACTTATCGATAGAATTTCTAATTATGTTATTCTAAGCTTGTGATATTTTGAACTCTCATGGCTACGTGTTTTTATAATCCCAAAAAAATAGCAATAAGAAGCGAAACGAGAGCAATTTTTCTAACAGAAAATTACAGATATGATTATGCACGGACATCATCACCTCGTATCGAACAGCTTCAACAAAAAGCAGCCAACAACAATCCCCATCTCGAACGCATCCGACCCAATGAAGTCAGATTGTAACCGAAACGTTATTTTCGAGAACTAAAAAACGTGGAATACAACAATCGAGCTTATTTGCATATCTGACGCTTCGCTTTTCAGAAAATCAACATCAACGTTGACGTTGATAATGCGAGAGAATGAACAGCCGCCGATGGTGGCGAAGATTCCATCGGATGTGATTACGCTTTCGAAATTTCGTCGAATGTTTGGCGTTTCACGGAATGAAAATAAAAGGTGAAGAAAAACAACTGATGATTTGTAGATCTCAGCTATTTTTTCTGCCCAATTTTTCACATAACAAAAATGTGCGAGCAGCAGCAGTGATGTGCTTTTTCAAACGGCTTAAACATTTTGTGTATCATAATGTTATCGAAAATTACTGTAGTTCAACTCTCTAATCGATAGATGGTTTGACAATTTGATGATTGAAGTCGATCGATATAATTTCTATTTGAAACAGATTTTTATGTGGCCATTTCACTTAAAATGTATTTCCTCCTTAGTTCACTTCTAAAGCAAGTCGTTAGTTAGCAATTGATGGTCCATTTTTTGACAAAAAACAATTACTGTATGCATGTTGTATTTCATTATACATTTAAATATATTTCTACTTGAATATCTCCAAAAAATACCGTTTCAACTCAACCATAATGTTCAGATTTCTATTCAAAAGTGTAAGCGAATACGATGGAGCACCGTTTCAATGGAATCTTATCACTGACGACAATGCCGTACTACCGTTGTTCGACGGTAAGATCATCGCCGATTGTCGACATTTCAACGAATCCGATTGAAAACCGAACATATTGATCGATTGTTTCAATCGCAATCAATATATTTACAGATTCACCAGCAATGTTTTCCCATAAGAATCGGTTGAATTAGATAATTGGTTCGACAATTACATTGTTGCATTAGAGTTCATCAATCTTACCAATACTAGGCATTCACTCAACTTTTCTTACTTATCCTTGTTACAGTTGATAGATTTCAATTAGAGAGTCGTTGAATGTTCACTCAGGTTTTCTTTGTAGGACCTGTGTGCTTATTGCTCAATGTTCATGAATAAATATTTATTTTGATGTAAATTAATGATTAATTGACTTATACGAGACACATACTTACTTTTGAACTCAATATTTCCTCCCGTATTTCCCTAGAAAGAATATCAAAAAAATCGAGCTATTCTGTCCTTTCTACATTCGGCAATGGCATTGGAAGGAAAACAATGTAGATACTTTTTCATTGTGATTCTATTAACTTTTCACTGAGTATCACGCAAACTTTACTCATTATTAAGTCGCACTCATGCAACCTCACCATAATACCAATACAAAGAAGTGTGGCGCCATCTCAAATAGGAAATGGATTATGCTAATTCTTATCCTTATCCTAATCCATAGTCAAATCTTAAGCTAAATACAAATGTGTTGATTTGACCAACATATTGCATTAACTTCTGAAAACAACAATCTCATTATTTTATCACCATAATTCCGTTACATCCAACTTCTTAAGTTGTTTGAATGATCTTATGATACGATTCTAACAATATTTTCCCTTATATTTATTTTGCCCTTAGATTGGATTATTTCTGAAAACTTTTATCGATCTGTTTCTAGATTGTCTAAGATGTGCTTCAGGCGAAATATCGTAAATTTTTCAAATAAAAACTTATCAAACGATATCGGATCGAATTATTAAATAGTGCTCTTTCTACCCGCACATAGTTCTGCAACCAACTAACCGAGCTCGTTTGAATGAAAGACAGGTGTGCCTGAGAAACAAATTGAGCTGGTGGTTGACTTCCATGGTTCGCCAGCATATACACGTGTTACCTCTGCGCACTACGTAATACGAGTTAACCACTTCCTCGATAGAGTTCTTATCAACATTAATTACGCTTTTGTTTTACTTGAGAAATATCAAGGTATCCGATGTATATGGATAGGATAGACGAAAGTCACAGTGAAATTGAGCGTCTTCGTCATCGCTATTTCGCTCGCATAAGCTCTCGTTTCGCTTACCTCTGCAAAATCAGACTCAGTCGTTATGACGACGGTCTTAAAATCAGTACGTAACAATATCGATAGATAGGAAGTAAGAGGATTGCTAGAAGCAATCTGACCTTACATGGATGATAAATGAGTGTCAACCAACGTTTGCGAACGTTCTAGATGAAGTATTCAATGTCGATGCGCTCTACTGGTAAGTCATCGTGTTCGACGTGAATAGCCCTGATACACGAGCTTATCATGCATTGCCTCGTTTACTGGTGTGATTCCAGGCAGGCTCAGATTGTGTTCGGTTTCGGCTCCAACCTACTTCATAATATCTTGATTCTTATTCTCCGCTGTATGTTCTTTTGATGCGAATCCTACCATAGAAACAGCCAACAGTGCTTGTGATTTTATCATTGCGATTGCTAGTCCATCTAGTGACTTAATCGTTATAGAAAAGGTTTTGTTGCAAGAAATGCCAAACTTTTTTTGGAATTTCCTCATCTTATTTTGAAATAAGTTTTTTTTTTACTGTTAGAGAAAAAATTCTATTTTCGTGCACCTCTTTTCCTCGAGCATCACTTGATTTTTCTGGACTAAATTATCAAATCGTCACTCCAAGCTACGCTGCTACGCTGGCAGTTAACAAATGCAAATCATCCCTGTAACTCTTGTGAATTTTCAATTATTTTAAATGTTTTTGAGGTTTCGTCAGCGTTAGTGTTTTCTATAGCAAAAAAAAAGTCTCATAGGAACTCTTATGGGTCCAAACATGAGATCCTTTTTCAATTGTGTTCAGCGTATGTACAATAATTACAAGTATTGTCAAGTACTACAGATGTCTTGCTAGTATATCACTTTATCTTAGAGATCTTTCTTAGCGAATTGAATATTCTACTAATGATGAAGTCTTATTGAACCGCATCTTAATCACTAAGACAACAACGTTGTTTACGGGAAGAATAAGTTTTGAGAGATGATCGTAAAACAGTACAGCTAAAAATACACGTATAGCTCGTCTAAAAAACATCTGATTCGCAAAAACTCTCAATGAGTTTCAGAGTATCCTAAGATCTGCTATGATGTTAACGATATTTTTAATAATCCTCTGTCAACTATAACTAGAAGCCACAACATCGATTTCATAAAGAGCACGAATTATCCCAATAATTTTACAATACGTAGGATTTTTAGTCGGCCTTGAAATCTGTGCTCTAATGAGAATCAGTGCTCATTTTTCATCATTTACAAGCTCGAACTTTGATTGATGATAGGATTTACGACGTGTCCTCATAATCGAACGAAACGAATGTTTTTCGAGCCGAGTGATAAAAATTGCACGCAGGCTTGTTCAACCATAACCGTCAAAATCTCAGGAATAGATTAGTGAAAAGTGAGGAGAGGTTTTTTATCCGATGTATTATCGCACGAAAAATAATCCAGTTGTCCTCATGCTTCAAGTAGTAGTCTTTTATGAGAGTGCGCTACATTCTCCTCCACAAAGATTATCTCGTCGCGTACCTGAATACTCAAACCTCAGAATTTACTAGTATAAAATATATTAAACCAATACAACATTTTATACGTTTTTCGATTTAAAACTGATTACACAGTTTTTCTTTCTTACTTATAAAACAAAGAAGGTGTCAGTTCGGAATATGCAATATATGGATTGTATTGTTTGAGCCCTCAAATTTGTACCTCTGTATGTACAACAACAGATTCCTTTGAAATTGAGGTAGTTGATGTCACCATGGCCTTGTTTGATAGAATTTCACAGACAATGAAAAGTGTCTTCTATAAGGTGCTAACTGTGATATGCTTTTGTCTTAGCCAAACTTTTCTTCTGATTGGACAATTCTAATGTAAAGATCAAAAAAAAATCAATGCTCAAGGATTATATGTGTGTGTGTTTTACTACTTACTCGTAACTGTAATCACATTACAACAAGCTATTTTCAGTGTAGAACATATTGTTAAGGAATGTTTCATCTTTTTGAAAGAGACATTGTACTGCCGTAATGATACCACTGCACAAAATTGTCCTCTCAGATGGTTTACTGCCGCAACGTTGCTGGAAGATGTTACTAGGAGTTTCATTTTGTCATGGAAACCTAAGAAAGAGTAATTCTCTCAAGAATCGCAACCGTTTTGATACTGGGCCCGCGCTACGCGTTAAAACGGGCTATCCAAGCAATAAAAATTCTAGTATCCAGATAACATGCGTGCTCACATCTGACAACGTGCTGATGTTTAGCGAGCGCTTAACAAATGCTTGGCAACGGTGTAAGTGAACTGCGTGTCACGTGTCACATGTGTATTCGTGTAATACAATCAAAGAAGAAGGATAATTATGATTTTGACAACCTAGTCATAAGCCTCCACTAATAACTTCTTGAAAGTAAACTTCGTTAGAGCAAATCGCAATGAATTTCCAGTTTGAAAAACGCTAAGTCGCATCTTCTGTTAATCCTCATAATCTTATGATGTCGCTCCCTTACCGTAACGTTCGAACAACCCATCTCGCATTGTGTTTGTAAATGCGATCGGACGGGTTTCGTTAACAATTCCGAATAAGCAAAGTGACTCATAGTAGAATAGACAAGAAAAATATTTTGGCCAGTTCAGAGGATAATGAATGCATTTCTTTATACATTAGCAAATTGTATGTATAACCGAAGAAGGACACAGAACTTGACTGAACTAAATGAGCTGACTTCAGAATGCGACACTCTAGTTCGTGTTCTTGCATTATTCAATGTTGTACAATAATTATAATAGTAAAATAATATGATTGTGAATCTTGATTATAGAGAGATCGCATTTTTATATTAACGATATTATTCACAAATGACGTATGAAACGAATAGAAGCTTTGGTCCATTGTATGAAATTGACAGACTGTATTTTAGAGCTCTTCTAAGTAACTATTTAACAGAAGATAAGCTTTTCATTCTAAAACTACGAGAATCATTGGGTAGATTCCTTAGCAACAATCGTCCTTAATGTTGATCATTTTAGTTAAATGAGTAATAATTCTTTCATATTCAAGAAAATGAATACTGTACAATTCATAGATATGAAAAAGGTTAATCAATTTTAGATTTGCAACTATGCTGAGTTGGCCGCAAAACTCGCAACTTCAGGCGGAACTCGAAACCACACCTACAGATATCCGGTCTGTCGTGCTCATCCGTTACACTACCTAGACCGTCTTTCTACGACTACTCAAGACTTCACTTAGAATAAGTGAATATCTTATCAGCACTCGTTCAATGATGGATACGATCTGGTGAACCGATATTGAGTAGAGTGATGCATTGAGTGGACACACACATAAGGGTTTGGTAGTGTAATGGATAAGTACAGCAGACCGCATATATGTAATTGCAGGTTCGAGTCACCACTGATATCCCAGGTTTTGTGGCCAGCTCATCGTAACTACCGACATTGTAGTATCATTGCAAAGTAAAATATAAATAGAATTATGCTTAGACCCTAGATTTATTTTGTTTTTCTAACCATAATTGGTAATATTTATCGCTTGTATATACAATCTCGATATACGTGCTTGGGATTGGAACATTGTGATTAACTATCCTAAAGTTTTTGATATTACATGTATGACTATATTTGTCGTGTCATGTAAATGTACAGTATTAGAATGATATATTTTTAAAGGATAGAAGATATTTCTCAATTATAAACTCTATAATAGATGGCGTTGAACTCGTGCTCTAGCAAACTGGTCAGATCCCGGATTGCGTTTGCGACAGCGGAAGATGCTTTCCTCATTGCGTTTAATTGGAAGTAGACTTAGAGCAACCGAGTTAAGAGGTTTGATTATCTCCATAATACTTTAATCGAGTTTATCTTATCTGGATCGTAGGTCTATGGAATTATTATTTTCTAGCATTCCGAACAATGTGAATTTCCTCTGGAGAAGTCATTTAAATTGTTTTTCTGAATTCTAGTTGTAAATTCTTACTTTTTATTCTTTTAACACTGCATATTATAAAAAATCTGTTTCTCTTATTGAAGTCAACACCTCTTTCGAATTTCTTCGTTATCTCAGAAACGTTTTATGATTGACTTAATACAATAATTATAAATAGATTTGCTTGAGTTAATTTAATAAATTTACGAATATTCACAATCCCTCTTGTTTTGACAGAATCATATTTGAATATTATTGAGATGTCGAGGCTGGTTTAGTTGTAAATTTTAATAGAAATTACCTCCACATATTTCTGATAATTGCCGTTATTCAAATCTCTTCCTTCTTTTTAGATTTTAATCCTAACAAATAATATATTCATACATCTTTTATTGAAGCACATCTATTCAGCACTACTAGTTGAAGCACCAACAATATGCTACACACGAATAAACCTAGCTGAGTGGTCTGTCACTGGTGCGATGTTTAGTTTCCATGTTTATCTATACCTTATCTCTATCTAGCTGTGATTCATAAGCTATCGTTGATGTGTTTCACTTTATTATTTCCGGTCTCTTAAGATGGCGGGAGTCGTTTTAGAGTCTGCCAAGACAGCGATTCAAGAAACTACCGGGAATACAAAAATGGTCTCATGTCCTGCTCCTGTTCTGAAAGAGAAATATGAGCGTTTGCCAAACTTCGCCATACCTGAACACTATGAATTGAAGATTGTTCCTGATATGACGGCGTAAGCTTTTTATTGTAGCGTACATGCCAACACTTTGAAATTAAAATTTCAAGAGGAAGTTTTTTTATTACACAACCGTTTCGTGGCCATTTATGAAATACATGAATGCGAAATAGAGAGGATATGTCACGATTGTCACTTCTTCGAGGAACAAATACGCAGATTTTGTTGTTATCATATGTGATCTGTTAATGTTTTCCTAAGGTAGCCGCGGAAAACGTAGACAGTCGTTTCTTCGCTTTCCTTAATAAGCAATAGCATTTACGTGATCTGCTCTAAATGATTTTCCAAAAAACCCTTTTTTGAAATGTACGAAGGTTTGTGGCATTATTTCAAGATTTGAAAATCTAAATTACAGCTGTTTTGACTCAGGAAAGGTATTCCGGGGTATAGAAATCTAGAATGATCGTTGCCTCCCTGTTAGTATATTGATTGGTAGTTCATCGCAGTGTTTGAACGGCAAACAGTAGATATTAGAATGTTTCTTATGTCACATTACCACTGGAAAGAAATAGAACTGTTAAGGTTTTCATTTACTGGAAATCTGAACCTTACAATTCGCATATTGTCAGCGACAAATGTTTTGAAACTTCATACGATGTCAATTAAAATTGATTCGGCAAAAGCAGCACTTGATGATGGCACAGGTATCGAGTGGATAGATTTTAAAATTTTGTTTCTATATCACTGATGATGCTAAGTGGACTAAATAACTTAGAACCTCAATCGGCGATATTATAATACTACTACAATGCTGTCTTTATACCTCTCATGATATTAGATGAATAACTAAACTATAATTAAATAGGACAAATATTTTGTGGGTCTATTTGTCCATTTACCACAGTATAATGGATTTTTTTACAGTACTGAAAGACCTGGGACATTTTTATGACTCAAAATCTAACATCACTACGATAGAAATGGGTACTCTTATAAATCCACAAACGGTATTTTTCAACGTTTTTCATCTTTTGAAGAAATGTTAAATGCCTGTGAATGTCGCTATCTTAGCTTTGATTCCAAATAAAATTGTTCTTTCGAAATTGGGACGAGGGCAAATTCAGGTAATTTTGTCGCTGGAATATACAGGCGAAATCAACGATAAAATGCGTGGATTCTATAGAAGTTCTTATAAAGATGAACAAAATCAGGAAAAGTTTCTAGCCTCAACCCAGTTTGAGGTTTGTTGTTGTTTTTGAAATTCCGTAATTTGTAGTAGACGTATTTTATCCATGCATTTAATATTTTGGAACCCCAACAATTACTACTATTGAGATCTTTTCAGTCTACATTCGCACGCTATGCATTTCCTTGTTTTGATGAACCTATATATAAGGCGACATTCGATATATCTTTAGTTGTTGACCCTGGAATGACTGCTATTTCTAACATGGTGAAAATTTTTCTTAAAAGTTCATCATTTATTTATGCTATAGAGCTATGTTTAGAATTTTTTAACGTTTTATTCGTGTGCAGTTCCAAGTCTTTTATATCATCTCATCATTTGTTTTGAACATCGTTTTTAGCCTATAATGGCGGCTACTCCTTGTGATTTCCATGGTTCAAAGAAAATTTGGGTAAAATTTGACAGAACACCTCAAATGTCTACCTATTTGGTGGCATTTGTTGTTGGTGAACTTGACTATATTCAAGTGAGTGTGTATTTTAATATTAAGTTCAACTTCGACTTCACTCATAACTTCAGACTTCTTCTAAATGTGGAACTATTGTACGAGTGTATACAGTTCCTGGAAAAAGGTGTCAGGGTACTTATTCTTTAGATTTGGCTGCAAAGTTAGTTCTATCATTATTTATCTAAAACTTTGTGTTTTTATTTTCATAGATTCCATTCAGAGCGATAGACTGGTATAATGATTGGTTTGGTATAGATTATCCTTTGCCGAAGTGTGATCTCGTAGCTATCCCGGATTTCAGCATGGGTTAGACTGCATTTGAAAACATATAGTGCGAAATAGTGTGTCGTTTTTTTCATTGTAATAGAAGATGCACTATATTGCTCTTTCGAGGAAGTTTAGCAATTATTTTAACATTCTTTTGCCCATTGTAGTGAGGAGTCTATCAACATCATTCAGGTGCTATGGAAAATTGGGGATTAGTGACGTATCGCGAAGTATTACTCCTTATCGATCCTTCGAAGTCTTCTACACGCCAAAAATCTTATGTGGCTCTTGTTGTTGCCCATGAGCTGGCTCATTTCTGGTTTGGCAATCTCGTAACTATGGTAATGCTAATTATTTGATTCTATTTCATTTTCTGAATTTACATGTATTCACTGTTGTGTAACTTGACGCATCACTTTAGAAATGGTGGACTGATTTATGGTTGAAAGAAGGCTTTGCATCATTTATGGAATATTTATTTGTTGGCTACATGTGCCCAGAATTCAAAATTTGGGAGCATTTCGTCAATGATGAATTAGCTCAGGGTTTCAAGCTCGATGCCTTACGAAACAGTCATCCTATTGAGGTGTGATCAATAAATTTCTATATTGTTTTTTTGTTCTATATTAGTTTAATATTGGATTTCTGTTATAATTACAGGTAGAAATAGATAATCCTTGTGAATTGGAGGAAATATATGACAGAATAACATATGCCAAGTCAAATGCCATCAATCGAATGTTATTTAATTATCTTGGAGAATCAACCTTTCAAGCTGGTTTGCGTTTGTATTTAAAGAAGTTTGAGTATGACAATGCAATTACCCTGGACTTGTGGGATGCATTAAGTGAAGCTTCTGGCCAGGTAAAGTCGTTAACACATAGATGAGTCGGTGTTCTACTTTTTTACACATGGATACACATTGGAGGCTTCTTAGGATATTGCGAAATTGATGTCTGGTTGGACGAAACAAATGGGCTATCCTCTAATCACAGTTACGGAATGGCAGCAAGGAACTAGTAGAATTCTCAAGCTTTCTCAAAAAAGGTTCATAGCTGATGGTGGTGACGATCCTGAGAATACATTGTGGCAGGTTTGTTGATCTATTATATCTATTGATATAGTTCGGACTCGAGATTCCAATCTTATGAAAAACTTTTTTTGATAACATTGGAAGTAAGTACTTGCTTTTTGGTGTTGTATTCATATTCTTTTTATTTTGGTAAAATAAATTTTATGCCCAATACCTTAGGTACCGATTAATGTGTGCATCGGATCCAATCCTTCTGAAATAGCTGGGAAATTTCTCCTAGTTGATCGTAATCAGGAAATTGAAGTGCCCAATGTGGCCGAGGGAGATTGGGTAAAGGTATAGTATCTACAGTATTACGAGAATAATGAAGGAAGTTTCTAAATGTGTCATTCTTAACAAGTTAAATGCTGGAGCATGTGGATTTTATCGAGTGGAGCACAGTCCAGATATGATAAAGGCAATGATTCCCGATATGTCGAGTGGGAAAATGCTTTTACTTGATCGTTTCTCCATAGTGAATGATCTTTTCGCTCTTGTAAGTATTGAGATTAATTTGTTACGTTTCTCAATTTCTTTCAATAAATGAGAATTGAGGATAATTAAGGTTCAAGCAGGGCGTATTCGGGCCTCAAATTTTCTTTCGGTATTAGCTGCTCTTCATAATGAAGAAGAGTACATAGTCTGGCAATCACTGGCTCAAGGAATTGATAATATATCTAATGTCTTAAACTATGTTTCTAGCCTAATATCAAAACGGTTAGGAGATTGTCTATCAAAAGTTATGATGCACTTTCATTATAAATTGTAAAATTGAATTATTTCTCTTAGTTTTAATGCTTTCGTTATATCGACCATGGAAAAGTTAGGAGCACGACTCGGATGGGATTGTCACGAGGGAGAAGGTGAGACTTTAGCCTACAATTTAAAGCAACACAACTTTTCTGTGTAGTAACAATTGTTTGTGGTAACATCGCGAAACACAAGTTTTACTTATAACTTAGTGATAGTTTGTTGGCGAGCTTTATGATGATTATAGGATCTCAGCGTGGTATTCTGCGAGCAGTTGTCCATGGACGTCTGATTGCAGCTGGTCACGATGACACTATTCGTAAGGCACTCTCACTATTTGCTGATCATATGGATTCTAAACGACCGTTACACTCAGATCTTCGGCTTTGTGTTCGTACCGTTTTGTATCTTACTTTAAAGAATCAAATTTCAGGTGTCGTATTTTAACTTACTCATTGCTGTAGAATATGCGCACATTGTTTTCAGATATTTACTAATGCGGTGCGCAATGGCGGCGAAGCAGCATACGACCAATTAATACGTGTTTATGAAACAGCAGGATTTCCTGAAGTCGAACGGAATTGTATTTCAGCACTGTCGCAGGCGCAGGATCCGAAATTACTCGAACGACTCTTCAAATATGCAATTAATGAATTATGTTTTTTTGAATGATACCTTCTATCTTATACCGTATATTATCTTTCTAAAATTTTTCTACTTTTTCATAATTATTGAATCCACTATTAATTGACGGGGTTAGTTCCATGTAGCAAAAGTATGTTTTTAGGGCAAGGTACGAACGCAAGATTATAACGTACTTTTTTGTGGATCAAGTGTTAGTAAAATAGGACAAGAATTTCTATGGTCTTATATGAAAGAAAATCTACATTCGCTGGCGACGAAATTCGGTGGAGTTGGATCTAGTATCTTCCAGGTACACTTTTCCTTTGTATTCAGCAGCGATATCTGCTTATATTCTTCATATAATATGCTGCAATAGAGTGTGTATACAATCGCTGTTTTTTTTTCTTTTTCTTTTAAGCTGTCTCTGCGTAGTCCAAATAAGCTGTGCCACAATGAGAACACGCATTAGAGAGATAATGACAAAAAAGTTTAACAGGCGAAACTAAGGATGTATATTGGTGTATTACTAAGTGTAGTGAACATTAATAGGTGTCCCGATTGTCATACATCTTTATTTTAAGTTTTGCTTGAAAATGTCGATTGAACGGCAGTGCACCGATGAGTTCGCTCAAGAAGTTGAGGTAATCGTTGCATCCTCAAGTTCTACCTCTCTATGTCATTATTGTCATGAATATCACTTTCTTAGAACTTTTTCTGCCAAAATCTCAATGCAGATGACCGTCAAACATTAGATCGACCAATCAAACAGGTAATATTTTTGTGTAGAAACGTAATACTACAGTCATGCTTCGAGTTTGGAAATACATCAATGTCAAGTTAGATTTTTAAGGCTACGGAGTCTGTCCGTCTGAACAAAATGTTGCTCCAGTCAAATGTCACCGATATTGATGAATTTCTTACAAATCAAGGATTCTAACCTAAAACTTGTACTAGTCTAAATTCCTATCCGGATATCTTGCTGCGTTTTTCATGTTACATTTCATTTTGCATTCGTTTGCTTTTATTCTGTATGATGAAAGTAGTTGTAGAAATAACAAAATATGCTATTGTATTGAATAGTTTATTAATCCTAGATTGAATATGTTATGAGTACCTGAGTGTGACCAATTAAGCATAGACTGGCAAAACCTCCACATTTTTCACACGAGTTTCTATGGATGAGCGAGTACCTATCACTTATTTCTTACCGCTTTGCCCCCTTTCTACTGAAAGTTTAGTGTGTAGTTCATGGCAATTGCTAATGAGTGCAGGCTCAGGGCGATAAGCAATAAAGTTTTCCAGATATTTGTGCCAGCGTTGAGAGTCACTGTGTTGCTGATAAGGATAATTTAGATCTCTTTTACTTTAACGAAAAAAACGGGAACTTGAAGAACGGTTGTCCCCGTCATTTCATTGCAGAATATATATTTTCAATGTCTACATATCTCTGTCCTTCATGGTTCTACAGATACATTAAGCATACGTTGGTAAGTTTAGCAATCAGATACTCATATGCTTAGCATATTTCTACATGAAGCTGCCATTTACTATAGTACGTTAGCAAATTTGTTACCAATATGCACATGTTGCAGATTCTGAGATTTGTAAAGTAAATCTTCAATGTGAGTGGCCTGCGGTGATTTTGTATAGAAGTAGGTCTTAAACCAGCTCCATATACCACGTCTTCGATTAAAAGCGTAAATCTGACTTTACCAAGTCAACAGCTTGAAGATTTCTTGTAAAACTGCGCAAATTGAGTGCATATGCTTAGACTGCTATAGATTCAAATCCTTTCGGATCGCTCAAAAAATGTTGGGATATACTATTTTCGCCGACACCAACATGATTTCTTACAGATTGAAGCATAATTTACGCGAAACCACTAATTACGAATCAGTTGCTCACCGTCACAACTTCAACCAGTTATTACCGAATGGCATAGTCCAGTGTAATTATATTCTTATAGGACAGCCGCATAATGAAGATCGACATGATGACAGAATTCTGCTCTTTCACATTTCAGCAATAGTCCTGCTTATATACACTTGGTGCAACTTTTCTTTTTCTTTCTACTTCGGAATAGCTTGAAATGAAGAAGCTGTACATTAAGACATAAGCTAAATATCATTAGGAGTATAGATGAGTTTATAAATATGAATTCAGTCAACTAATCGCGCACTTTTTAATTTGCATGTCCAGTTTTTTTTTATTGACAAGAACGAAGTTCCAAATACAATCAAATTGCTATTATAATTTGGTCAAATCACATACTAATGTCGTATGGCATACATTTTGAAAACAGCAAGCAAACCGTGAAATTTTTAGTAATTTTACGTCCCACTTGGAATATTATAATAGAAATATGTCACTCTTAATTGCGCTAGCAGCCATTCAAGTGTTTGTGAACTGAACCTGAGTGAATCAACACAAAATGATTAATATAAACTTCATTTCGAATCACATGACGTCATCATGCCCGGAAGACCAATCATATACGAACTCTGTTAACTAAGGACACTAGACATGGTGGTGATTGATTCACCAACAACAAATCCGTTTCTCTTGAAAACAATAAAAGAAAGTAGCTTAATGTCTACCCGCACCTCTTTACAACAAAGTACAAATAAAATATCACAAAAATGTAGATAAGAAGTTGTTCTGAAACAATAGAGTGGCACCCGTAAATTTCACCAATATCACGGTTCAATGAGATGACAACACTTTTACTGCAAAACTATCAAGAAAATAGCTTAGCTACCGAAGCGAGGTTGAGAGAAAGGTAGGTTGGATCAATGATGAATTACGGTATTCGTCTTGCAATGGACTTCGATACTCAGTAGAACTATCTTCTCGAAAAAGCTGACGTTCCTGAAAAGTTTGTGGTCCTATACAAAACAATATTCAAATAAAGAATTACGTATATCATCAGACTTGATCTCAAACATGTCCAAAGTATTACTTGTTTGGACCTGAAACTTTCCCACAGTTCTATTTTTTTAATCATGAAAGCATGAGAATCGACTGTCTCGACTTGATTGATCTTACAAAGCTTTCGATTCCGTTAAGACAGAAACGGTTATATAAGCGTTTACTGATCAAGCGCTTCTGTATCCGTATATCAAGGTTCTTCGTTAGCTATATGATAATTTCAATACCAAAGTTACCCCGTAAAAATATCGTCATCAACGTTAAAACAGGGCTTCAAAAAGGCCAGTCTTTCGCACCAAAGCTGTTGTTTACAGCTACTCTTCAGAGTCTTATACAAGAATTGGAATGGGACGATATACCTGGATTACCTGGATTCCCGTTGATCATCGACTGAGTCGAGCGGGCACCATTAAAACTTTCATTTTTCCCTATGGGGCGCGAGGGTAGTCCAGTAACTTCTTTTCGCTATAGGGATTCGTTGAGCATCATAATCCCTTTTTAAGGCCTTGGTGAAGTGGTCAGACCATCGAAGTGGTCCTGTAGGATCCAACAACTTATAGCTCGTGTCCACCGGTCATCATCCATGCGCATCACGTGTCCAGCCCACCTAATTTTCGAAAGCTTGGCGTGCATGGCTGCGTCTCTGATTTTTGATCGTTGACGTAGATCGGAACTTCGTATTCCCTCTTTCAACTGAGTGATGCGGGAAACACCAAGCATTGCCCTTTCGATTGAGCGCTGTATTGTGATCAATGAACGTTCATCCTGCTTTCGTAATGTCCAAGTTTCTGAAGCATGCGTTAAGGCAGGAAAAACCGTCGTTTCCAAAATGTGGGCTCGGAGCCTTGTCTTCCTTGTTCTCTTTACTACGCCGTTGATGCTTTTATATGTTCCCCAAGCCGCTCGTTTCCTTCTGCTAAGCTCTGGTGCTAAATCGTTGATCATATTGATCTCACGACCCAGCTACACATAGCTTGAGCGTTGGGAGATATTCTTTCCGTTGAGCGTAAATGTGGCATCAGTTACGTATCCGTTCTTCATAAACATCTTTTTGTAAAGGTTTAACTTGAGGCCAATTTCTCCACAAGCACTGTCGAAGTCGTCTA
>KN716527.1:16341-34936 GCA_000816705.1 Dictyocaulus viviparus
TAAGGGGAGACTTTCTTTTCATCGGTCCCCCAGGTTACTGTACTCTGTGTGGATGGAAGAAAGTCTCCACTTATGGGTTTACAGTCTTCACCTGAAAATTTACTGGTTACTATATATTTTTAAATGAACAAAAAAACTGCTTTACAGTAATACATGTACAAATATTCTCATACACAACGCATTTGAAAGAAGAAGCATATGATCAAAACTATGACAAATAGTAAACGCTAACCATAGAGTGGGCTTACATAGCAATACTCTAAAGTTTTTCGAATAACCAACAAATCAAGTTCGCTTTATATATAACTCCAAGTAACACAGCTATGGGACTTCCTAAAATTACGTCTAACTATTCATTTAAATTGTGAAAATAGCAGAATAACCGTAAAGCGTAAAGCTTAAAGAATATATTATATTCAGTTGTGCGCATGCAGAAAAACTGTCACTGTCTCTACATAAAAAGAATCATTTCTACGAGATATTTACAAACTTATAACATACTTTTTGATCTGCTAGAAGAAAAAGAAGCACTGTTGAGTCTAACAAGCCTGGATGCCTAAAAAGATCACAATGGAACCCCCACTGTATATGCAAGCAGTAAAGAAAAAAGTCATACCTTATTAACAATATTATTAAGGGGCTTCAGTCTATCTGGATCATAGTAGTTAGCAAAACAACTCATTCCAGGAACAATCAGACGCGACTGGAAGAAACCAATATTTTCCATGTATGTGTAATATACATGAATTTCCCAAGAATATACAGCATAAATATAGGATAACTAATGAAGCAAACGGAAAATAAGCGTACAGAACTAGCCATGGGGTCATTTTGATAGGCCGTAATCTCTTCTTGAAATTTGGAGCGGATGCGAGAAATCAGGCCATTGTCTAGTTCACTAACTGTTTTCATTGCATCTCGTAGAACCTAATGAGCACCATTTTTTCAAAATATTGGAACATTAATAACACTGAACATTATTGATAGGTACGAAAGCGATAACGTTTGATTTAGTTCACTTACTGTATTAAGCACTTCAATAACTTTAGGCAAAGTTTGCTTCACTTGATTATTTAACGCTTCAAAATCCTTGAATTTTGACATAAAATCCGACTTCTAAATTGGAACTTTATTTAACACTAAGAATTGAATAACAACAAAATATATGTACTCTGTAAAATATGTGCTACAAAATACCGTCTTGTTGCTTGACTTAGCCGCTTCGTAATCCATGAGTTTATCATTTCGCTTACGAATCAGCTTCTTCGGTATAGCTCGTAAAGCCTTTACAATTTCATCTCGAACCCTAATAGTAGCAATAAATTATGACAAAAACAGTAAATGGTACTACCACAACAGCTCATGTAATAGATAAAAAAGCTTCAACATGAAATCCTACCTGATATTGAGATCTAGTGCCAAGTCTTTAACCATATCATGAAAAGGAAAAGTTTGGGCATCAGCACTAACTCCAGATATTTCTCGCTTCCCTCAAGAAAAGTAGATTAATTCTAAGTACGACTATTAAATGGATAAAAATAAAAGTCGAAAATTTTTTCCTTTCACCACTAAAACTCACTGGGTTCAATAAGACGCTTCTGTATGAGTTGCCTTGTTTCATAAAACATTTTTTTCCGATAGATAACAAGCATGTAATTAAATCGAACTAGTCGTCGTTCAGCTTGATCTAATTCACATACCAATTTATCAAAGTCAGCGTCACGAGTCTGCATAATTCGTATTACGCATGAACAATACAATGCAAAGTTTGAATGTGATGATATATGAACTAATTCAGATAAACGAATTCAAAAATCGAGAAAAACAGATAGAAAAATATAAAAAATAGAAGCTTACCACTCTGACTACTCCAAGAGAAGAGCCCATGCGATAGGTAAAACGATTGGTTTTCTTTTTTATAGAATGCACTGTGAATTTTGATAGCTTATCCCCAAATGAAGTATTTGACTGTTCTTCGCTGTACTTTCGAGCTAGATGGATTCACATTTATATTGTTCGTAGAATGAGCGTCAGTCTCCAAATCACAATTTGATCAAAAAACAGACTCAGTTCCTTTCTCCTTTTGCTTTCATTCATCTTTGATCCCAAATGAGACAGCTGTTTAACTGCCTCAAGCAGTTTGGGGTGATCAGGATGAGTTAAAGCAGTGTACTAAAACAATATAATTTTGCGCAGCGACAATTAAAAGTCAATAAACATCAGAGAACACAAGTCCTAATAAATATTACTTTTGCGATTTCACTCAGAAACAATGGGTACTTCACGCAACGTTGAACAGGTCGACTGACTGCAGTAGAAGCGTCAAACACACCAGCTCCACTTGCGCGCATACGAACTACAAGTTCGCGTAAAGCTGTCTCTATCTTCGAATCTGTTTTCTGAATAACACAAATAGCAAATTAGGTTTGAGGAAAAGTATAAACAACGACCTTATAGATTTCAAAATCCTCACCGAAGCCATAAGCAAAGAATTTATATGGTCAATATTCCGAAAATAGTAACCGTACGTATTTCCAAATGACTTACGCAGCTTCAAAAACGATTCACCGATCATTTGCTGTTCGACTGGTTTCACTGAAAAGTATTCAGAGAGTTATAAGAAGAAACATTTGTTTTTTAATTAATAAGATATTGTCAACATATCATTTCTAGCATGTAAAACCAGAACAATACTTTGTTCATTTGTTAATCCCTGAACAAGTGCACGAGCCAACTCAACAACTTGCGCACAACCATTTTTCATTATCACTTTTTGCTTTGTTGATAAACGTGTACTCCCATCAACTGCCTAAAAGCGAAATAAAACAAGGATAAATTTTGATTCCAGAGCAACAATAATAAAGACATACGGAAATAAGCAGAAGATAAAATTAAAGAAAGACCTCAGTATATGCATTTATATCAGTGATAAATTGCAACTCCGTACTGATGAGCTCCTCCAAGACTTTTGCTCTTTTTTCTTCTTGGTTCAAATTGGAGTTTAATGACGTTGTTGATACAACGGGAGTAGGCTAAGTAGTCACTGTTTAATTCCAAAAAATAATAGCTATCACTAGTTTTGGCATAACAAAAAAACGTCTACCTTCTTCTCTGCAGTTCCAAGCATATCAATAGCAGAAACCAATTCCGAAGGAGACATACTATTAACCTGAAAGCCGTGCAATAGAAAATCATTGAATATGTTTGAGAACAACCTATGAACCACCTTAGGTGGTGGAGGACGAGCTGGAGGCGGCTTTTTCTCAGCAGATGTATTCCAATCCTCGCCAAATGTGGCCCATGCGTTATTAGAAATATTAGCTTAAAAAGCATCTGCTTAGTAACCAATAGCTTCTACTGTATTATGAAGCATTGTTTGCGATTTCACATTAACTAAGATAAAAACTTATAAAATTTTGAGGTTCTTCCACTCTTGTAGATGCACGCCAATCTGGAACAGTAGCAGGAGAAACAAATGAATTGCCAGACAATGTTGAAAACTAGAAAAATACAAAATAATGAGTCGAACACCCCATTAACAGTTGCATGAAACTCGTATCAAATATGGTATATAGCAAAATATGGGTTCTTTTTCGGAAATTTTAAGGACGCTTCTAATTAAATGAGAAAATATAAACTGACACCCTGGTCTGTCAAACTGACAGGTCTACTCTGTGTCGTGAGGTAACGTGGATCCTCTTCATCCTCGTCTAAGTAAACCTAAAAGACAAAAATAAATTGAAAAATAAACTAGCTATAATTTGCAAACTTTCACATTTAATATGGTGAAAAATGATTTTATGAATGCAGTAATCTATATGTCGGAGGCTCGCATAGGATGAGTATTAGAACTACACTGGTAGCAGTCAGTGGATCATATAGTGGAAAAAATATAAATAAAGATAAGTGTGAGCAAAACAGAGTGAATTACAGCACTTCTGTCTATTAAATGCTTACTTCTAAAAACGCCACAGGAACGATTCCGAAGGCATCTGTAGATGGATCTTTACAAAACACCCAATCTGTGTTCACCTGTAGAGCAGTACAATCAATTTATTGAATGATAATGACCAATGCTGATACCAAACGTCATACCATTCTCAGTATTCTAACCGAATCTCCCATTTTTACAGTGAGTTCATCGTTTTGTCTAGCAACGAAGTCATGTCGGACTGTTGCAAAACTACAAAATACTGTATTTCAAAAAGTACGATGAGAGTAAACACATTTACCCAATTCCATCTTCAATTGCACTAGTTCGTTTGTTTACTACATCATTTTGTTCATCATTCGGAAGATCCACAACAATTTGAACAAAAGATTGAGGAAAGATTCCTGTCTTTCCATTAACAGTTCCTATAAATAATCCGCAAATAAACAAAAATCGAATTGGAAGAACGTTAAAGCTAAAAATGTAAAAATCAAAAAATACCTTCAAGCCAATCTTTGTCGATTCGTCTGGTTAAAGAAACGATGTCATCAACGTTTAAACTCAGCTCATTGCCATATTCAGCACTAAAATGAAAAAAAGTGGTATAACACAATATGCTCAAAGAAGACATCCAGCTTCAACTTTCAATATCTGGACATATCTCTCCCACACTAGATAAACACTTTATCAAAGTTAAAAATTTAGAGCTTATCTACTTCTGTCTCTAAAAATTGAATTTCTAAATTTTCTGAGCTGCAATTCTTGTAAATAAATAACAAATAAACAATCCCACAATATTATACTTCTACAGAATACCTTCAAGCCTAAGCAATAGCTCAAATATTCGAATCGTATCACACTTCGAGAAAACAAAAACCGACGTAAAAGGATAGACCGCTCGAGCATACGGCAAGACATTGTAGTTTGAATTATGATGAACTGGCCCGCGTAACCGCACATCGGTGAAATTTGTAGTGAAAGAAGTAGGTATGGCTGGTGGAACACTTGATGGAGGAACGAATCCCAACAGCTTAAAAAATTCTATTAAAAATAAGAGCAATAGATAACAGATTATTAAAATATATATATTCGAAAAACTAAGTGAAAATTATAGCTATCTGCACATAAGCGAAACTTTTATGACAATCCCATCACGGTATGCCATATCTCTACGTCAACCAAAGAAAAGCTGCATTTAACACTAAAAATAAACACCTCAACAACATGTGTGGACGGGAAAGTTCCGTTGACACCAAGGCGTTTACCAGTATCAGTTACAACAACACCTGTGATCCACCCGTCAACCGCCGGTGTTCCAGAAACTAAATTTTTGAATTTGGACTTGAGATTTTAAAACTATAAAATTTTATATTAATACTTAAGATAGCAACCGACCTAGTATGGTATAAATAGCAAAAGACAAATCTTGTTCCTTCTGCGCGTCATAAGCCGCGATTGAACAATATACCTTTTCATTGGGATAGCTGAGAATGATAAAACTCAAAAAACTCAATAATAAAATAAAAATTATATGTGAACGAGTGAAACAAAATATTAATAAATTTACCGTATAGGATTTGTTATGGTATTAGTAAGAATTTTAGGCACTCGACCAAACTGACCATCCAATGATTTGCAGATATACCTAAAACATTATAAACACAAAAACTTTACAAAAAACCAGGTTACGGATGTTAAAATAAGCTGCAAAGAATGAACGAAAAATACTGACCAGTCTCCATCTTCCCCAGTTAACTGAATAACCTGGTCTTGTGCAACCGACGTCTTTGTTTGCGGATCTTCAACAGCATTACTTACTCTAGACCAACATGGAAATGACACTGACATGTGATTTGATTCACCTTTAATGAAATACATCAGTAAATCACAGATCACAATAATGCTAAATGTTTTTGTAGAAAATTTACATACATTGCAACAAAATATATGAAAAGCAAACCTATATGCTATCTTCATCGGTATCTAATTTCTTTTCAAATCCAAACCGATTGTTTATTCCTATTTAAAAAAAAACGCAACGTTCCCCTTTTCTACGGTTTAGTTGAAATTTCTTGCTCAATTACACGTAAACATAATAACAATAAAAATTATCTATTAAAAAATTAGTTACAGAAAGGCAATTTAGCAGCTGTGGTTCTCCAATTAATAAGTTAGCTCTAATAAATTATCATCTTTTATATAATGAAGATACAGAGATCTAAATTTCCAAAACGTTCCTATATACCGTTGACCATACAAGATTGATAAGTAGATTAAAGTTGCGGAATAACTTCCATTTCTGCAGTTTTATGAGTACCGTAAATCGACGAGAAAGCTCAGAACATTTCACTTGGACGCACCATAGTCTCTTGCAAAACGATTTAACTTTTTGAATAAAAGAAAAAATAAGTTTTTTGCTAGTGTATATTCAGCCAATTTTCACACTTGCGAATTTTTATAATCACTATAATGAAATGATCTGAAGTTTCTTCTATCCCTCGGCTTCGCAGCCATCAGATTATTAAATTTATAAAGAGAGTTTCCAGTGATTTGTAATCTTTCGGAGTGATTTGTAACCGAAGCAACGGTGATATTGGCTAAATTTTAAATTTGAAACCAATGTGTTGTTTCGTTTGCTACAGTGAAGTTTGCACTTTTTCTAATAATGTTCTACTCAAGAACAATTCTATTCTAATTTACTCCTGTAGGATTCACCTATGTATAATTATAAGCACAGGTATAATCCATCATCTTGAGAGGTGCCTCATCCATTCTTTGTCTTCATGTTATGGAAATGTTGGGATGGGTGTGGATCAGATAATGACTTGATATAAACAGTCTGTTGCCATGTCAGTGTTGCTTGCCCTCCCAGATTAACTCTGATATCAATTCATTGACTCCTGAGGGATGGAAGGCTTGGTGGGGCAAGGAGGATTCACCTAACATATTCTTATGATCGCTCTGACGTTTTTCAATAACTAGATGTTTTTGTTGTATTTAAACGTATCTTTACAAAGGATACCGATAAGTTGTTATATAGTTTTTTGTCAATCCTATTGTGAACAAGATTATTATGCTGGTGCGAAAATAATTGCGCTAATTTACAATTTACAATTCATGCATTAACTAGATGTAGTTTTTGTATCATTTTAATAACAGTATTTTTTCTGTAAAACAAGCCTAATGAGGTTTTTTCGGACATTCATGATACTTTGATGAAGACTAATTCATTACCGACAGGAAAAAGAAAGGATCGTACGTCAATACGAAATCAATACAATCAGCAATAGACGTAAACAAAAATACGTGCTGTGGTCGATAATAAACCACGTGATATTTGATAATTAATGTCATGATGGTTTAAGCCTGAATGTGATTCATTTGAGGAGACGGTATAGCGCAGTGGTAGGATCATGTACAGAGTGAGATGCTTCCCTTACTACGATGTAGCTTGGTTGAGTTCGTTCGAAGGAAGGCAAACGAAACATTCCCTATCGCAGGGGTCAATTAATTGGTGCCAGAATAATTTGAGAAAGTAAGCAGCACTGACATGGCAACAGTCTGGTTTTCTGAAAAAGTTTTACACTCCACTCGCATTCAAACACCTTCATTATAACGTCAAGACGTAGTGCATCTCTTCAAAGAGGTAGAATACGCCAGTGATTGTTTCTTATTATTCGCTTTGTAATTTCATCCAGTTCTGTTGTATTCATGTTTTATGACGTCGTCATGTTTATGTTTATGCTTGTAAGCATAATGTATGCTAGATCCTTATACTTTGACAACCTAAAATCCTCAACGATCCAATAGTGATAGAGTTTATACGTAGTGATTTTTGATCTACTTTTAGTACATTTGGAATGCGTCGGAAATCAGAAATCATTTTTGAACTGTGAAAATATTCGAAGGAAATAATATAGCGAAATAAGAATAGTTATAAATTTCATTCGTTTTAGCAACGTATGTGGTGCTGATTGATTGTAGGAAAATGATATTCCTCTCAGAATCTGAGGAGGGAAAAACTAGTCCAAATGAAATTTTTCGTATTTGAGGCTTATGTTTTTATGATTAGAAAAATACTTTATGTTTTATCAATATCAATAGAATATTTATCGCATATTAAGGCACAGTAAGGTTTCAGATAGGAAAAAATATGAGGGAAGATTTAAGGTTAAATAATGGAATAAATATGCTGATTATGATATAAGACAAGAAAAAACAGTACAGAAGAACTTTTAGATATCTTTGTGGTTGTTTACTACAAAGAGGTTTAATGAGGAAATAATTACATGTCATCAAAAATTGACTGAGTTCATTAACAAATCACGTGCGTTTCACAGCGAAACTTTGGAACACGGTCAAAAATAAACAAAACGTTATTTGACAAATAATAAACAATTATGATTTATAGAATGAGAATCACGAAAACACCCGAAATGAAAACAAAAAAAAACGTAATGGAAGTTAAGACGATTTTGTAATAGAGCGGAATAAAGGCTGCGGAATGTAGTAAGAAAAAAAATTAGCTATAAAATAAAGGAATAATAAGGCAGTTATGATCACGTATGATCTCCAATACAGTATTAGATCTTCTGATTTTGTTCTTTTTCTTGTAATGTCACCAATTCTTCAGCAGTCGTTAGAGGATCATGACGAATACTGGAATTTTTGATCTACGGTGTTTTCAGTTGTACGAATTTGACGTTGAACATAAAAACAATAATTAGCATAATATTTAATCTATTTTTGAATATTTCAAATCTAAGATTACGGTAATCATATTATATAGAGCATCAGAATACCGCATCTTGTCTTTAGAGTTGTATCATAGAATTCTTATAAAGAATTTTGATCTCTATTCCGTAATCGGCGATTTGATTTCGAGAATTGATTTATTTCTGGAAAATTTCATATTTTACATATGGAAAACTAAGCTAATAAACAAATCAATTGTGAGCGTAACATTGTAACAACGAATATTATTGAAATTTAGATCACAATAGACTCGATATTGAGGTATTATTCACATTCCCATACAAATGTCATAATGAATATTATACTTATAGCTATTTTCAAAATGATGTAAATTAGTTTGATTACGTGGAAATGTTGTTGAGGTACAACATGTTCTAAGAAAAAACACAAGGGATTGGGCGATCTCTAACCGACAACAAATGAAAAACTGTATGGTGATTAATCTATTGAAGATTTCTAACTTGATTGGCTATCTTTAGTTCTCAAATACATGTTACATTGTATTTATTAGATAGATCACATTGAAATTACGTCAAGCGATCTGATTAGAGGTCAATGCTGAAGGCGTGGCGATTTCGTAGCTTAGAAATCTTCATTATATCGGCGACCTCATAATTTGCGAGCATACAAATTTACATCTATTGAAAGAGTTACAAAATCGTTCATTAATGTAATGGCTAGATTTCGTACCGATATGGATAAATGCTGTAGACGAATACAGCACCGATAACACAGCTAGCACCGATGACGAACAACATAGTAGGTCGGAAGTTGAACAGAAAATACGCAAGAATACAGTTTAACACAATAGCGAATGAGGTAGCAAATGCCTTAAAGAAGTAAAAAAATGATGAATTTGTCATTCCTTGTATAATTGCATGAGTTCGGAAAAAGATCAACTGATAACCGGACTGTGTAATATATATCCTCACAATGCTTAGTCGACTACAAAACATGGACCTCAGGTAAAACTCTAATCTGTATCTACAGATGTCCAGTCTTTCATGCTATCGATTACACTAGTGATTTCCTTACGATCACTCAGTGCTTCACTCATTGACTTAGCATTGTGACGATATAAATTACACATATATAAGATTTTTACGATCTATCATAGTTAGCATTTGATCTATCGATCATTTGAAAACAGACCTTTAGAATATTGTCTGCAAATTTGATGACAACAGCAACAACAAGACCTCCAAACGCGGAAATACCAATCGTTACCCAAACAGCCCAATCAAATCCGAACAGCATACGATGCCATATCGCTAACAAATTTCCACCATCAGCAAATATCTCATCATGATCTTTTACCTAAGAAAGAAATCACAGCAATAAGAGGATAACGTTGGAGGAAAATTATGAGGATATCTCTTGAGGAAACCTCTTGTGACTGCAAATACGAGAAACACCTTAGTGCTGTTCAGTGTTTTAAGTGATCAGACAAAACAAAACTTACAATGGCAAAGAGTAGAGCGAAAAAAATCGATGGAAATGACAACTGAATATTTCGGATCCAGATCGAAACATTCGATTCTTTAAGGATTTTTTCAAAATAAATACCAGCAAAACCAGAAAGACAGCATGCCACAAAAACAGCAATGAACCCTAATAAGGTTTATAATCATTACGATAGATAAATATTAATAAAAATGGGTAGCAATAAAAGTTTTGGTACACTTATATCAAAAATCGTACCAAGAATTGAGTTCTGAACGTGAACATTATGCTTCAGTCGTGGAACACCATCATTGATTGGAACGTTTGTGGTGTTCATCATCACAGAGATAGAACCCTAAAGACATCTTTGTCGAAGAATCTACAGAATCAGATATAAGATAAAATAAGCTTTAGCGTGGATCGATCCCTGTTGATGGATGCGTTTACGCATCCGTGTTCAACGAAGGTGATTGAATTCGAGTCCGGTCTATACAGTGATATGAGTTGACCACTCTTCACCAACTCAATGCTGTCTACCTTACCCACATTTCTCTGTTACCAATTTACTTATCCTAGAGAGATGGCGGAGTTGGTAGGTTTGAGGCGCCCGCGAACAGATTCGGGTCTGCACGTTACTGTTGCATCTCCACCACTGAGCTATTGCAGCAACAACTTCAAAAATAGTTTTATAAAAGTATTCATGAAATGAGGTATGATTATAGCCTCAGCGTAGAACAATCCTCGTTGCGCGACGCACCTACGTATTCGTTTTCAAGGTGATATCGTGGTGACTGATCACGAGTTTAGTCTACACATTGACATAAGTGATTTTCATCAGGTTAATGTTGTTTTGAAATTCTGTTGTGAGGTTTCTATGGAAATGATTTCTACGATACAAAGTGGAGCACGGATGGATGGATGAAAGTATTTTGTTAAAATCGATCAAATAGATCGAACAATTTTAGTAAGCATTCAAAATGAGGGAGAAGAAGAATCTAATACGTTTATTCTACCTCAATTTTATTGAGTGAATCCTTGATAGAAGGTATAACAGTTGTAGAAATCATTGATGCCGCTAGTCTCTCAGCTTTCTCACGATCATCCGATACTTTCTGGTCCTCAAAAATCACACATTAAAATAAACACTGAGTTATTATGAGACCATATAAAACATGGATGAGTAATTAGAATAAAGCTATAATAATTTACATATTGAACAATAGCTACGCCACCGAAAAGAAAGAAGAGTGAAATCCATTGCTGAACAGATAACGGTCGTTTAAGCACCAATACCGTAAACACAGCTGTTGTTAGTATCTTTAACTGATACGTTACCTTAAAAAAAAGTCAAATTATTCTTTATAATAAAAGTGCTTATAATTACGTTACTGGAACATCTATTGTGTTTTCTCCCTGCTATGATAATACATCCTTAAATTTTGCATACATTAGCTATTGAGGAAAATAGTCACCATATATGTTGCGGCTGGAAGATTTTCAACAGCAACGTATAGGAGAAAATTCTGAATCGTGTAAACAACGGCTGGTATGAGAACTTTTAACGCATCACGCCATTTGTTTACGAATTGATCAATAATTTGAGTAAAACCCCTGGAAATGTTCTTGTTCCCAAAATGTTTTTAATATCAATATGCTACGCTTTGAGGTTGGTCACGAAACTTGGAACCTCACAATGAGCTACAGATATATTTCTCAGGTTACAGACTTGGTGTGCTATCACAACAAGGGCCAACCACGGTAGTGAAGTCGGTAGCACAACAGGTCGGAAACCTGAGAAACGCGGATTCGATGGCTTTCTGAGGTTGCAAGTTTTCTGACTAACTCAAAACTCTATAATCTCATTATCATATCATTATCATTATAGCCATTCATTGGTGACAAAAAAAAACGAAACAATGACAATTAAAGTTTCTTTCATTATTCTCTGACTTCATTTTTGAACTGATGAGAAACTTACTTAACTACACTTCGTTCCTGTAAACATACAAGCGAAATACTAGCAAAAAATTTGAAGACTTCAGCAAACAACACAGAAATAGTCTAAAACAGAAGATTTTTATTATAGAACAGTTTTGTTAATAAGATGTAATTTTTTAGATTGCATATAACAATGCCAACTATTGATGTCACAATTTTTCGAGTTAGTCACAACACTCGGTGTTTTAAGCTGCCGAGGTTCTAGTTCTGCAATCACTCAATGCTTCACGTATTTTATGATCTACTCAGCACATACTTAATATTTGTTCCTTCTATATGTTCTTCAAATGAAATTTGTTGCTGATTTTCTCTTAAGATAAGACTGGACATTTTTCCAGATGCTAATTGCCTGTACAGCAACATGTCAAGAATCTCTAAAAACTGTACTGACCTGGTGAAGAACGATCAACTCAACTCAGTGTGTAATCGATCAATACTCATGTGAGACTCGAAATCAATTACCTCCACGATATCACTTATGTAAATGAGTGTACGCATATCGCAACAGTATTTGATCAAGACCATAACTTATATGATCTTATCCTTATGATTAATTTCATTTTTTTAAGACATACGCGTCGTAAAGCATCGTAGAAGATACTGATGGAGGACATCTTCTTGTGAATGAAATAGAAATATTTGAATCATTTGTTAGTAGCTTCTTTGATGAGGAACATAATCCAACGAATAAATGTGCTGTAGCGTATGAGGTTGAGAAAGCTAAGACTCTTTCATGACAGAACTTGTCAGCTCTGCGATTCATTTGAGTATTAAATATTACGTGACAGATGATAAAATAGCTCATATTGCGGAGAGATTCGTCATAGTTGTATTATTCTAGAAGATGTCAATGCTTTCCAGGATAATTAGACGTTTTCAGAGGTAAACGAACTTCGAATTGTATGAAATTCATCTACTTTGTGGGAAATAGGAAGGGAGGAGTCGGTAGAGGATAATGCGAGGAAAGACAGGATAGGATAAATAACACCGATGTCATCTCACTAGATCAAACTGGTTGACGGTAGAGTGCTGATAAAATTTCCATTTAGAAATAATAAGGGAAGCATTGAGTGTTCCTAGAACGAGAACCTCAATATTACATTCGACAGCACAACAGACCGGACATCTGTAGATGAGTTTTGAGTCCCAACTGAGGTTCAAAGTTTGCTGATTGACTCAGCAATATGAATATATAGAATACACAAATACTAAGATCTCTATAACTTATCATAGGTGGACTAGAAGTTATAAAATCACTATGAGTGAAAAGCGAACTTGATGGTTCAAGTTGACATGTATATGATGTAAAAATTAATATAGAATATTATTTGATAATTAATTGATTAATTATTTGATAATTATTGATTCCAGTAGGCTTATCATTCATATAACAGCTCAGCTTAAGAGAATCCCAAACAATTAACAATACTGTAGATCACAAAGACTTTTAAAATATCAAAAAAACCTCTCAGTAATTCAATACACGATTTCTAACAAAACAGGATACGGTAAAAGCTTTAGAGATCAATATGGAAATTAGGTGATCAAGGTTTTACACGTAATTAATCATCGTTTCTGTTGACGACTATGCATATTAGATTCATAGATCAACTATAAATCGAATGAAAAGCTGTCTGAACTCAAATTATTCATAAAGGTTACTCATATAACTGATAAACTGTCGATATTGATTGATTTTTTTACTGTAACCTCATCTATATTGGACACTTTGCAACCACTATTCTACTTGGTTTCGTATAACTCATAGCATTTTTGAACTATGGTAGATCATGAGTATAGAGAGATCGTGAATATAGAGAGGATAATAGAAAGCAGTTGAAATTTGTCTATTAATATCTATATAACAAAATAAAAATGCTTTCAATAAATCTAACATGTGTCCCATGATGTTATCAGTTTTGAAAATCACCTTTCTCTTTACTTCAAATAAAATCCGTGATCAATCTATTCAATCAATACTTCTATTGAATACTGAAAAAAAAAACAAAAACAAAGTCAAAAACAAAACAGAACCAAAGTAAACAAAATGCGACTAACTTTAAGAAATCGTTGCCTGTTACCAGTCATCGCATAACGCATGAACAATACCATTGAGGTATTCTGCAGCACCAATACGAACAGTGAGGTATACTTGATGACTCGATTTCCTAAAATTTAAGTTAAAACGCTTGTAAAAATCGTATTTGCATCATAAAGCTTCATATAATATTGATTTGTCATCAAAAAAATAAACATACATCTCCTCAAGAATCGCTATCATATCAAGAGTTTAAATGAGGAATAAAGAGAAAAAAAAAACAAAAGAAAAAACTAACTGTTATTTGGTACGTTTGCCATTTTTTTATGTGTTAAGTGTTGATTTTGTACTGTTGGTGTAATTTCCTTCAATGATTCTCTATTAGACTCACATAAATCCTCCAGAACTCAATGAACAATGGGAATAGTACGATATCGAAAAATCGAAAAAATAACACAAATCGAGTCAATTATGAGGATCAAAACAATTATAAAAATCTGCCAGATATATAAGGAAAAAATAAGATAAGGTCAATGAGGTTAATGAACTAAAGTAATCAATAAAACTTTTTGATGTGAAAAAATCGATATCTACAAAGATTTTTTTAGTTTTTACAAACTATATCAGAATCAATTTTTACTGACGGTGATTTCCTAAGTTTTTTTTTAATGTTTGCAATTTTTCCTTTTGAGAAAAAATAAAAAATATAAGAGAGGTTATTTTAATTTATTTTTCTTCCGTTATGATATATTAGAATAATTTGTTTGTAAATCCTTAATGATGCTGATTCAATTGCAAAACGTGGAACCCCAGAGCGATTCAACTGCTTTACACAACAGACTGGATATCTCTGGATGAGGGTTCGAGTACCGTCTGAGGTTTCAGTGAGTTAACATCAACAGGAATATAAGAGATGTTGTATTTCACGAGATGATGAATAAATTTGCTATAAAATTTTAAATAAGAAAAATCCCCAAAATCAATAGAAGAATAAGAAGAGGGTGTCATAGTACTACATGAATTTATAAAAGAGTTAACGATTTATTTATTCAAAAAAATTTACAATAAAAGGCAAGACGAAAAAAAAAACAAACAAACAGGCTGAGTTCTATGAGTATAAAGCTGAAAGGTTTATTGCTGTTTACATTGTTTATTATGTTTGAGATAATTCATTTTATACTTATTATTTTGTTTACTATTATTTACTATTCTATTTCATTTACTGTTTTTATCATTATATTTACTTTAACTTTATTATTATTTACTAAAATAAACATAAAATTCTCTAAAAAACAATCACCACCTATAATATGTAAATTAGAATGGAAAAGTGATTTTGAACCGAGAAGAGGAATGAGGTTTTCGAGTTCCTATTTGTTTACTATTATGGGATTTTGTTTGTTTGTTCATATTTTTGAATTATTAGAAAATAAAACATCAAAAGAATGAATCCATCTAGTGAACTTCTCAATAGAAGAATTTTTGTTTGAAAAATAATAAACTAAATTACATTAATTATAAAATTTTAATTTTTTTTCACGTAAAGATGAGAACAGAAAATTATCGTAGAATGAACTCGTACACGTCTATGAACTACCAGAATTTTTTGTGTTACAGTATGAATTCAAAAATTCTCCCGCCATTTTCTCTATCGATTTTAATTTACGACTTCAAATTCAATTTAACATAATAACTTGAACGATAATTCACTGAAAATCATTTCTAGATATAATTCTACGGAATGAAAAGCATCGACATAAATTTATTTATTGGAAGCTTGCATTTAGAAAATGTAGCAGAAGCTATGAGGTATATTATGGAGTCAAGAATATCGATATTTCTGAGTATCGTACAATTTGAGTGAAGATTTCATAGCTTACCAGCTAAAAGTGGATGTGAAATTGAAAATGTATACTCAAAAAAGTCACATGATTATTTGAAGAGTGCTTAATTTCCTCTAGAAATTATGTCAAAAGACAATTTCAACCTCAAAAATTTATGTGAGGTTGATGGAACCTCTAAACGATTAATGTTTGGAAAGCCTAAGCATGAAGTCCATTTAGTGACCGGTAACAACATAAAACAAAACTTAAAGTGAGATCGACCTACATATCCTCACTTACCTCCATTTACTACATGTAATGAAAAACAAAACTCATATACAACAAGCCAGTGTGGTAGGAGGTACCGCAATGAGACGCAAGCTTGAAAATTGACGTACACGGGTTTCAGTTCACCCCGTGACAAGCCAAACCTTTCATTTATGTAGTAGGTTGAATTCATACCAGAATAATTTGAGAGAATTGTAAGCACTGTGTTGGTAATAGACTGATGATCTACTCAAGTCAATGAATAGAATAATCACATTCAAACATCTTGAAATCATCAGGACAACAATCTCTACAGAGATAAGACTCTATTGACTTAGTTAAATGTAAGGGATATTCTATAGGGACAAAATTCCTTGATGAGTAACGTTGCTAGTAGAATATATGACTCAGCTTAGTAAAGTTGGTTTTTGAACTCCTTCTCCTGACATATAAAAATAAGGAGTTACAGAAGTATCGTTATCACATATATCTAATTGCATTTAACTCATTAATATTTCATCTATACGTCAATTTTTGTGTATTACAGCGTCGCATACCTCATTTATTATATTCCCTCCCTTTTCTCCCTTCCAATCAAATCGTCCATTCTTCCATAATCGATCTAAAAATCGGTACCAACATTGTCTGATTCAATATGTAACAATGTCACGACCAGTTCTGGTCGTGACATATCATTTGATGTACAAACTCAACATACAATCATTCATTTCCAGAATCCTCATTGTGAATCGAATGCACTGAGCATCCTGAAGGAAACCAAATCCAAGAAGATCAAGCTCACCATATGAGCAAGAAATCGAAGAACAAATGAAAAAAACTTTTTTAGATCATCTTTATTCAAATATTACTTAACTATTGGAAGTAAAAAGAGGAATCACTGAAAATTACCTCTATGAAGAGGTATATAGAGTGAGGTTGGCGATTTTCTATTAGTTAACAATGTTTTTTTAGAAGCAAGTATAGAGCAGATTACTTGTTATAAAACATATTACATAATTTATCAAAATTGAAAGCTAAGGGAAATACTTTTTGAATACTGAAATGAGGCAGGTTTGTTATGAACAAATTTTCTGAAATATAAATATATTTATATATTCAGCTAATAGTTTCGATATATTATTTGATAAATTTGTTTGTAATAAACAACTGGTAGCTTACAAGTATAATACAACCTCAGTGCTAAACAACACCTGTAAATAACGTCTATTTAATGAAGCCATGAATAGTAGAAAACTAAAAAATCAAAGATTCTTTTTTTCTTTTCTTTTTAGTAATAGTACAATAAACAATCCGTAAAAAACGAAGCTTAATTCAGTGCGTTCAGAATGACTAATGATCGATGATCCGGGAAGATTTCGAGCAAAAACTGTTATTTACAAACAATGACGTCAATGTCAACGAACAATATGCTAACAGAAAATTATGGTTAATTAGATCATATCGATCGTTTACTAATAGAAAATGTATTTCAATATGACTTTAACTGATTACGAAATCAGATTTCTTCTTCGGGATCGCTTGAAGAGAGTTCTACAGTTGTCAGCAGTACGTACATAGTCGTCATTTGTGATAGTGTATCGATTAGTGAAAATTGACAAGTACAACGTACTCTTCTACCTCAAAGTCAACAACTCAATGATAAGAACAAGAAAAAAGCAATCAGACTTCTAATGACTGTTGAAGACTGAATTTACTCCTAGTCATATGACAAATAGTTCAATTTTAAAGAAATAAACAACATTTGTAAATGTGCTTCAGATACTGACACAGTACCTCATTACGTCAGACCCCGTATAAGCTTAAAAATATTCTTCGAGAAAAAGAAATTTTATCTTAGTCATAGTGAGTGTTTTTGTTAAAATCAACACTAACTAAGATACAAGTATTATAGTTATTCAACTGATAAGCCGATTACTCTTATCATATCATACTTCCGGAGACTAAAATAATCTAGATAAGTGCTAACAATTGAATGAATGTTTCACCTAGATGATAAAAAAAATGCTTGATATATTTATATTAATGCTGAATTGGGAACGCAGTGGCTCAGTGGTGGAGGTGCCGCAGTGACACGCCGGCCCGAATCAGTTCGCGGCCGCCCCCCAGGCCTACCAAGCCCTCCATCCCTCCGGAGTCGGTAAATTGGTACCAGAGGAATCTGGGTAGGATAACTGGCACTGACTTGGTGAAGAGTGGTCAACTCAAGTCATTGTATAGACCAGGCAGGCATTCAACCTCCTCCACGATATCACGTTGAACATACAGGCGTTAGCGCATCTCGGCGGTGGAGATTCGCGTGAGAGTAAAAATGTCCTAATC
>KN716527.1:35077-55271 GCA_000816705.1 Dictyocaulus viviparus
AAAAGTAACTAATTAGTAATAAAAAAACAAATGACATATATATGTGTATATACATATGTATGTATATATATATGATCATAATATAAGCTTCAAATGGTGCAGCTGAAAAAAAATCAATAACGAAGACCACTACTACGTGTACTGCTCTGTAACGTAGTGAAACGCTTCCAATATAGATTTATTGAAATAAGAATTGAAATAATACTTAGTAAACTTTCTAAAATTTGCTACTAAATGAATATAGTCTATGTATGAATTATTTCATATTCAATTAACCAAGCCTATCAGCAAATGCAACGTAAAGAAGCGTGATATAGGGCGTGTTAAAATGTTTGTCGTCTGCAATTACACATCCTCTCGACGATAATCCGAAAATTAACGTCTATTTCCGACAAAAAAAGGAACTCGAAAATGAACTGTGTTGCCTGATGCGCTCCGTTTCGCTTTTCTTTTTCATTGTTATTTTTTTTTCATTGTATTTTGTCATCATTCATATTGTAATTTAAAATACGTGTCTTTTTTATGATTAAAATATCATTGTTGGGTCAGATTATGAAAAAATCTATCACGTACAAATAATTTCCTATAACTTGTAGGAAAAAAACAAAATCAATAGATCATATAGATAAATATAAAGTAGAGGTACTGTAACTCATATTATTAGTTAGTAGTAAATACTGTAGAAAAGTTAGCGAATTGTGCAGATCTATAAGAACACATAAATTCGAAAGTTTCTAATCTTATAAAGAAATTGTTTTCATGTGACTTTTTTTTTACTGTGTTAGTACGAGTAAGAATTAATGGATAATGAACTTTCCTGCATTCTCGAAATACTACGTAATGAAATAGGTGTTAATAAAGGAGTGCTGGTTAAGCTTATAACTTTACGATCGATAATTTACTCAAACGATTAGGAAATTGGATAGTTTATAAAGGAAAAAACGTGGAATGAAAAAGAATGTACGTGAATGCATCCATCTTATATCATTAGAGAAAAGCGTAAGCCTGCAATTCATACGCTTCTACGAATGTAACTTTTACATATGAATTTCACAACTTTTTTTTCGTAGAAGGAAAAACATTTGGATGATAAGAGTGGTTTTTTTCTTTCAATACAAAGTGAATGAAATACGAGTGGAAACATGAAGTATATAGAGGACGACAGATGGTAATAACAATTCGGGCGGGCTGCGCCGTCGGCTGTCCTACACTTCTCATTGCTTCATTGATTAGAATATTTATACATATAGAGCTAAAAAGTCACATATATTTGCTGTTTTGTCTGTTGTTTATTTATTTATCGATCTGTTTGAATGTTGATGATTTGTCTTCACAAGTTTGTACTAATACATTTCATTCCTTTGAAGAAAAGTAATAACATATTTCTATCTTACCTTTGATGTTCTCACGACGGTTCCACAAACAAGTACTTATAATTTTTTATTATAGAAATATAATGTACTTACAATTAGTCTGCAAAATTATTCTGAGTAGAAATGAAATCTGTTCTTTGAAGTTTAGAACAACTCATGCTGACGTGTGATAACATATGATTGCGAGTTGTTTTTTCCTCTTACTACGATTCAACACGTAGAAAAAATGTTAATTCAGAATGATGTTGTTCCAGATACGAGCGTATCAACGTTCTTCAACTTTGGTAGTATTATGACACTACAAGACCTCACTGTTAGGATCCTCAGCCTTTCAACTCTTCAACGTAAATCAACAGGCGCATTTGAGTAAATTCTAAACAAAGTTGAAGTTCATCGTCTCATTAGACCAGATGTTTTTCTATTTTTCAACTATCAAATGATATTTAATCGCTATCCATTACGAATTCAATGCACCATATAATAAATATTTTGTAGTCTATTATGTCTTGTAAATAATTTCATCATCACCATAAAGTATTGAAGAAAATGACATGCAGTCCAATCAATACTTATAAAACCTTGACGAGGAATGAATCGTATTGAGTACAATGTTATGTGATCTTGTCTGTCACTTATTATGATATGTCGTAATATATAAGACGACAGGACTTATGGTTGATATAAAATTACGGACCCTGGAAAATAATACAGTATGAACAAACATAATTATAGGTATTTTTATCTCTAGTACAATGTGAGAGAGTCTGTAAACTTGAGAAGAACTCATCGATTCGAATCATATCATATTACGAGGATGATGAATGATGTAATCGATTGTTTTTGATCAAAGCGTAAAAATAGGCCACAATATGGTTATTGTTTGAAAAATGGATAACAAATAAAAGAACTCTTGTGATTGTGATTGTAATCATGTCAGTGATGAAAGCTTAATTCACATGGTACACATTTTTACACAAGATAAAGTGAACAGATCAACTGTTGCTAGTAACGGAGGGCAGAATAAATTATTGCACTTGCAGTAAAGTGAAGAAAAAAAGCTTTAAGTGACATCAATGACAAAGCGACACTGCAGTGAAAAATGAGTGAGTAAGAGAGTCAGCATTTCAAAATAAACTGAAGGTTAACCAAATCCCACAATGAATGACACTTATAGACACAATAAATGCGAGAATCGTCACAGAACAAAAAAAACTCAGATGAGAAAAACCAAACTGATAATCGATAGGATATGTTACAATGAGGGAGTAAATATTGAGGAATAATATATTGAATGATTGTTAATTATTACAATATAAACATATCACAAAATGTTCCCGTATGTAAAAAGCAGGTATAGGAGAACAACATCATATATTCATGGATGTTAATTCATCCATTACGTCATCAATCTGTACATTTATGGTGGGTGCCTTTTAGAGGTGTCAAATTACGTCGACGTTCCATGTAATATGTGATTATGAGGGAAACATTTACTAATATTACTTGAGGTTTTATTAACTCAGTACTTCACTCATATAAATGAGAAATACTTCTATATTATTCTGTAATATAGCTTTGTCAACTAATTTTAACCAACATGAACAATCCATCATTCTCATTTCAAAAAAAAATCCTATGTATCTCATGCTTTATTACTTAGTATTTCTGCTACTTTGTTTAGAGTATCACAGTCCAGGTGGTGCTTGCAGCAAAGCAGTTAGAAGTGTTGCATGTCATACAAAAGCTCTATTTCAAATTCAATTTCTCACCCGTATCAGCTGAATACTTCCATACTTTCAAAGTTATCAAATTGATATACTTGGATGGAGAAAGAAGTCGGAACTGATTTGAGAAATGAGTGAGCACTACTAATTATTAAGAACTCCACAGTGCATTCAACTCAATTAGCTGACAGCTATCTCAATGAAATACTTTGAGAAAACTGAATATATTTAACTATATCGATTTTCTTAATCCATTCGATCAACTGATTTCGGTCAATACATTAAATATTGATTTCCCCACATATTGGGCACCTAAATATTGATTAGCTACATGACTCATACTGTAAATTAATTCAACAACGGCTTATGCTTAGCAAGAGCAAGTATGAGGAAAGACTGTCACACAGTTTTCAAAATCATAAACATAGCTAAAAAAATTCTATGAAGCTCGCAAAGACGGTAGAAAACTTTCTAGTAAAAAGGAAACAACAACAATAATAATAATGATAATATGTCTACGCAACAAATAAGTACTGGATGACTGAATATTTAATCCAACAGCTCTGCTTTGGCTATACTGCGAAGCATTTTAATGAGTGATTGTGAGGACGAATACAAGAAAATACTGAATATTACTAAACTAGCACCTAACAGAAACTGAGCTGTTGGTTGGAAACTGAAGAATATCATTGAGCCGAGAGTAGCCAATATGATGGCAACTGAAGTCGCAAAGTTCTTAGCGATATTGTCTGCGTATTTGATGCAAACAGCTACAGAAAGTCCTAGAAAATAAGAAATACTTATGTTTCATTATTAACAGCACCATAAAATCAATATTAGAAACAAGTATGAAATCAATAGCGCGAACTTTTTATTGCATACTTGTACGTCATGTTCAAGTAGTATTACTAACCTCCGATGCAGTACCAAAGAACCGTCAGCCATACAACCCAATCAAATCCGAGCAGCAAACCCTGCTCAACAACGGTTTTTCCGTCCTTAAAATTTGGTTGTGCTTGCTCATTGAATTGATATAATTGTAAAAATTGTTCTTATAATAGCTTTTTTTAAACAAATTACGTCAAATGACTCCTTAAAACCCTATCAATAATAAGCCAAGCAAAAACCATTTTGACAATTTGATAATTAGTAGCGTTCTTGGACAAAAATAAAATTCTAGAAAAATATAATTTTGGGGACAAACAATTCCTCATTGGACCACACATTTTTTGAAATTGAAATGACTTTCCTGATGTCAATCTAGAATTTTTCGAAAATTCCAACTTCCTCAAGTGCACAAATATAAAAACCCATTATGAGGTGAACAATAATTTTTTAAATTTATTCATTTCTGAATTTTAAAAGTCAGAATCTTCCTACGAACTTGCCAAAATACAGCAGCAAATGACGAAGGAATGGAGAAGACACACATTTGAATATTTCGCATCCACAATGATACTGGTGCTGAGCCTTTAAGGATCTTTTCAAAGTAAATACCAGCAAATCCAGAAAGACAGCATGCAATCACAACAGCAAGGAAACCTTAAACATAATAATTTCCACACGTAAGACATGAAGAAAAAGTGAGAACTTGTAGCATAAATATATCAACAAAATATATTAAAGTGAGTGAAAAAATCATCTGGTACACAATGAAAAAATAAACATGAAAAAAAGTTCTAAACTTGACCTACCAACAAGCGGCTTTTGACCATCCAACCCCGATGATTCTGACTTTGACGATTGTAACTGCACCAACGATACACCAACAAAGAGAACAAACAGTGCGAACCTCAAATTGAAATAATGTTGAGGTGAATATGAGCAATAATATGAAGGCTTCATGAAAAATCAAACAGAAAAAAGATTCAAATCAAACATTGACAATATTTTTGATAAATTACTTAGTTATGTATTTATAGTGCAACAAGAATTACGAGAATGAGAACCTAGATTTTAAAAAATCTCCTTCAATCGATAGTTTTATTCATCATTAAAACCCACCTAATATAATCATACATTATTTTCGGTCAATTGAATGTGAAATCAAGACTAGAGAAATGAAGATTCCACTAAAAGTTATGAAACTTTCTGTTTCAGTGACATCATAGAAAACCTTTCCGTATCAGCATAAGAGAAATATTGGCATTCTTCTCATACCGGAATCTTAACACTGCACTGTACTATCTATTCAGTAACTTGTCTAGATTTTTCAAGGTCTTTTTCTTTGTAAAATCGAGAATTTTTCCTTGATACATTTACAGAATGTGTTATGAACTAGACAGGATATTTCTGATTAACCTTTGGTGAAATCAATATCAAACAAGTCGGTTTCTGAGTCGCATCGTATGCCGTTGCAAGTCTAATTTGAAATACACCTATTCATAAGAAAACATACTTATTCGATTAACTTGTTCGGTGTATAATTGCATTGAATGCCTGTAAAATTGCTGACCCTACTTCAAGATCTAAACAAGGAATTATGGCAAAACTACTTAAATTCCATTGCAATATGCAACAGTTTTGGTTCCTCCCTCCTGAAGGAAAACGTCCTCATATATACAGAGCTGTATTTAAGATTGTGTGTCAAGATACATTTTTCATAGTTTCAATACTAAATTGTGTTTCAATCAATGATAAAATTTGAAAGAATTTTCTTAACTGACCACTGCGTTCGGGTCAAAGCTCTTTTCAAGATAAGAGCAGTGAAAATCGCGGCAGTGAAAATCTTGAGCTGAGAGGTGATCTGAAACAGAGGGCATATTTTTTTAAGCAAGGGAACTTTTTGGTTGAATATATTTGCTATACTGAGTCTAGTATGAACAACTAAGATCATGATAATGAGTTGCATAATCAATTTGAACGAAAAACTACGTAGTAAATATAATTGGGACGCCTGGCTACATGGACATATTACATTCACGACACCAATTTGGCAGCAAGATAGGTTTTGCACTTAGGCGTATGTCAAAGAGCCTCGAATATTGATTTTTTCAACCAACCATGAATGTAGCGGCATCCAAATGTGATGCAGCAATGTAGAACAAATTATTTTGTACGATGTATACCATAGCTGGGATGCACACCTTTAGCGTGTCGTAAGGTTGCCGTACTACTTGATTCATAATTGTGGTAATGAATCTGAATCATCGTACTTCAAAAACGTACTCTTATAGAGGAGATTTAACTGATCTTCCACAACAAACCGTTTTGGTGTCTCGTCCAGAAGAACGAATCCAAGGCAAATAAACACTTTCATTACTTCCGTAAAAAATACGGCAACAGTCGATAAAAACATATGTTCTACTGTTCGTGCTCGTGAATATCTGTGAAATGGAATAGCACTATAGGAATGAGATCCTAGCAGAACGGACTGATGAGAATTACTTTCAAATTTTAAGTCAATTCGATTATTAATGTTAGTAGACAATTGTATATGAAATACAATAATATCAAGATAAGAATATGTAGAATATTCTTACCGAATTAATAACGTATGAATACTATTCTGTAAAGTGAGCCAGACAAGAACTGCTATTCTCATACTGCCCCTCGTTTGCTGCCTTTCGTAAGAAATTTGTAATAGTGCAGCCTGAACATTTACACGTTATTGAGCACTCTACGATCGATTGTGATCACAAGATAATGAAAAAATAATCAACCACAATTTAGGATTGCCGAAAAAAGGTATTTATTGAATCAGAGACCGTCACAAGTCTGTTTCATGAAGATATGAAGATTTGCATAAAATTTTTCAGCAATAGAAAAGAAGTACCGTGGAAAAACAAATAGCGGGCAAAATTAATGCCTATCTGAAACAAATGTCATTACAACTTACACTTACAAAAAGTTACAAAGACAAAGCATACTAAAAAGTATTGTGAATCATAGAAACTCGATTCATCCTTAAACCGTGTTATCGTTAATCTACATCTTTACATTTAGCTAACATTCTAATATGAATTAAAACACAAAGCTTAAATTATGTAAAACGTGCGACTCCTTCGATGAGAAAATCCATAGACGAGAAAAAAACGGAGATTGTATCGCGTTAGATCCACTTGACTGTCGACAGAATGCAGTCTTCAGGCATGCATGCAGATATTATTATGATAACAAATTACGGTAGATCAATTAAACCCATTAGAAGAAAAAGCTAGGAAGCACAAATTTTCAAGAGTTTTCGAGCTTTTTCTTCCCTCAGCTTCTTCAAAAATTACAGAAAGCCAAAAAAAGTAATTTCAATAATCATAACCATCACCTAATTGAAACTGGAGATCTAATGACAGCTGTATTCTAAATCAAGAAGCATCGAATAGCAATGAAAATCGTTTATTATTCTATGATATATCTGCGTTAACGGTATTTGCTAAAATAATCGAGGCTCCATGCATTAAACGCAAGCTATTAGATTTCATTTATTATACAGATTGTTTAGACAATGAAATAACAAAATTTTGCATCATTGTTCAGGGAAATTCGGTAAAAAGTGAAGCTTATCAAATCACAGAGAGAGCTAATTGGAGCTATCTAGGGATGAAATATTTTTATTGCTACCAGAAAATTCATTTGAAACAAAAAACACCCTGGTAAACGTTTCAGAAGTGTGTAAATAAAACAGTAGAAAACAGCACTTAATCAAAGCAGAGAAATTTAGAAGAATATCGATGTAGTCATAAACACTCACTGGGAATGGAGATGGCCGAGAATGAAGCATTGGAATATTATGTCGATCCTTTCCTTTTTCTGTTACAACTGCCATATGTAGATTTGTTTGAAGCTGTTTGAAGCTCAGCTCGATAGGTATTGAGTAAAATTTTCGAATATCAGTATTGTAGCACGAATTTAACTAGTACTAGAAAAATGAATATCATTAAATGAAAGCTGGCATCCAGAATAGTTTTATAATACTCAATGACGACATATCTCGTTATAATAAGACCACATTTATATGGAACTTTCGTCAAAACATCATACGTAGTACTAAAATAGATCGAGATGTTAAACTCAAACACACACGATTGAATGTAATACTATTCAGATATAAAAAACGGAAACAATAGAAAAATTATAGCGGTCATTTAAGCGATTGCTTAATGACGATATATACTAGCCAGTGAAGCTCAATTGAACATTTGACGAGGTACTTTGAAGACAAGAAAATTCGACTCATTCAACTGTCACAGCAGATTATCGGAAAGAAATGCAAGTAAAGGGAATAACAGAGAGCCCTATAGAGGTTGGCTTCATTAGCAGCGATGAGAAAGAACCTCGTTGGAAAAATAACATATTAGCGTAACAAAAAAGAATTAAATATGCCATAAGACATAATGTCGAGGCCATCTCGTCTAGTGATTAATGTAGCTTTCAATATCAACCAAAAAACTATAACCTCTATTTCAGAAGCTCATGAAAAGATCTAAAAATTACGCTGTGGCTGGTAACTTCTAGGAATACATTTTCTTAATATGATCCCTGCAGTCGATTACATAATTGGTAATACCACTAATTAGTTAACAGTCTGCGTTTTCTCCAGGTATCATGACAGAAAACAACGTCTATGATGAATAAACCGATAGAACAGGATCTCGAGATCCAAAAAAGCTACAGGATTTTAGTAAAAAAAAACATTGACATTTATTGCATTGAAAAAAATTTGGGCCTTTGGTGAGTCATTAATGTTGAAAAGACACTAAATTCTAGTTCGTTGCAGGATTTTAGTAGAAAACATTGATATTTATTGCGTTTAAGCATTGAAAAATGTTGCAAAAATCAATTCATAACACACTTTATTTAGGACGTAACTTAAGATATTTCCAACAAAATAACAAAAAACCAATAGAAACGTTTGAATAAGGAAGTATGAAACATCAAGACTTATTTGAAACATATGGATTATTAGTTACAATTTCAGGAGTAACACCTAACATTTTGACACAAGCCACGAATTTCTTTCGATTCTGCTGGCATATTGGACCGCACAGTCGACCTTAATAATATGATAAACGAATATAATATTTACAACATTTCAGAACTAGTGATTCCATTGTTTTGCCACAAATGTTTTTTTTTTTTTTCACTTTCGTAAGAGTGATTATCGCATGGTTACAAAATACTAAAGCAACAAAATCTACACTCCCTTGACATCGACACTCCCTTTACATAGTTGTAATAACAGTTAAAGCAATGCATTGCAGAAAGTACTACCAAATTGAAATAAACAGAAAACCCAACTCTATATTCTGTAAGGATACTACTTCATGAAAAAATAGATATCATGTTAGTACAAAATAAAATTTGCAAACAGTTCTAATCAAAGCAATACATCAACCTCATCCAATATGGGTAGCTAATGCATTGTCTTTAATCCATAATTTTCAATATACTTTAGGAAAACTACGACTAACTAACCAAGCTTCAGATATCCACAGAAATAATCAAAATGCTTCAAGCATAAACAGATCAACGTACGCTAAAAAAGGAATAATACGCTGAGTTGCTTCATAGCAACACCACGCAAGAAAGAAGCGCAATGAGCGGCGGAGGCAATCTATGCGATACCCTGTTTCGCTCTTTTCGCCTAGTAAAACTTTTCATCCAACACCGCGATAACTACCTATGTGCAAATAGAAAATTTTGAGGAAAAAATTCGGAGCATGCTGATGAAATACTCTCGCCTTCAGAACCGACCATAAAAAGCTTTGTAAAAAAAATGGAATCATACTAAAAATTTACTTCCACAGCTAGCACATGGCCAGTGACATCCATGACATTCCGGAATGAGGCAGTCACACAGAGTAATACTTTCCTCCCCAGGAACAACAAGCTTCCCTTTCTTATCATGGAAAATATTACGTTTTTCCTGCACGGTTTCTTTATCTTCTAAAAATGTATGGACCTATAGAATAGAATTTTCTAAAGCAAATACATTGAAAGAAATTATATGACGATGTATTTCTCTATTTAAATATAAATACGTATATCAGACAGGACATTTTATAATGTAAAAGAATGTACATTATAAAGATCAAACACTTCCAAATAACGACGTTTTGTTTTAATTTACCATTTATCCTCCTTCTCGATCGTCTGTTGCTTGTCGGCTGAGTCATTGATCCTCCTGGGTTAATAAACTGCAGTTTCTCCAGCTCTCTCTGCATTTGCCTCTGACGATCTACCCAAAGTAACAAATGCTTCAGAAAACCATTGGAAACAAAATAAAGAAATAATCAATGAAACGTTTAACGACACATTTATGAAAAATTATGATGAAAATCAGTAGAGAATTATCTTAAAAACCTACGAACAAATTTTGAGATTTGCTTAGGACAATAGAGATGTAGTTATCCTACGCAATAATAGGAAATGTGTTAGTTAATGAAATAGTGAAAACTGCAAAGCACTAACTGAGATCGTCCTGCGCCGTTGGTTCATCATATGTCTCGTCGAAAAAGATAAGATTGGCCGAAGTATCATGAAACGCTTGTTGTGAACCAGAATCTACCTAGAAACGACAGTGTTAATGAATACTCATTTTTCGATTACATATTCATATTTAATGTCACAAAATATGTTTTCCTCATTCTCTTCGTATAATGTTACTAGTAACGGCATTGCAAATGAAATAAAATATCTCTTAATTACACTTGAAATTACTTTTGAGGTATTCAAATTAGTATAACAACCAACAGCTTTATCAGATATTGAATCCGTCGAAGTAACCTTTACATTTGATAGTCCAACCATATAGGATAGCGCGTCATTCGTTGATGACATGGTCACATTCAAACGACTATCTAAGAAAACATATATATGTTCAAAATTTATTCATATAAAACAAAAATCACTACTACTTTTCAAGTTATTTTCCTGACTCTTTAGCTGGACTGTATGGAACACAAGGAACAAATAAGTAACAAATTCTCTCCATGGGTTATCTAAGAATATTTCTCAAAATAATATGATTTTAAAGGTGCTAGAATCCAGAAGTACACATTAACGATCTGCATGGAACTGAAATCTCAAATCCAAACTGTCTCATTAGACGATCGCTACTTGTTGTTTATCAAGACCAATGATACGCACTAGAAATATGAAATGAGTTCTGAAACAGTAATGAAAAATATGTACTTGTTATATATCATAGCAGTTAGAGTGCTCCAACGCTAACATGATTTAACATTTCAGTTATTTGCCTCGGACCAACTGAGCAACATTGCATGCCTGCATAAATTATGTTAGGCTTGTCTGGGATATTGAAAGAAGCTCAGTCAAAGATCTACTAAGTATTTTATACATAAGTTAGTACATCGCCATATATATAGGAGAGTATATTGATTTTGAAATGTAACAGTAGAATTCTTGATAAATTATGAAAATCGAGAGGAAAGAATTCAGAGAATTTTCTGTTGAGTTATGATTGAGGATACGACGTTTTCTCAAGTATTTCCAAAATGAATGTGATCATTACTTCACGATGGATCTCAAATGATGTAGACGCATACTAAAAAGAAATCTGAATTAATACGCCGCCAATGATGCAAATGTTGCAGAAGTGTAAAAGTTATTAGAAGATTTATTAATTCTATCAATATGAATAAATTAGCGGCATCGAATTTTAGAGTTTAAAAAGGTATATCTATCAATGTAATGAAGGGGATTTTCCGCGATACTATTCTTACGATAAAATGATGAAGTTGAATATAACCTTTAAAAAATCATGACCCACTGTCACTTATCAATAATCTTCATCGCAACGTCCGAAAACATTTATACATATGATTCCTCTCTTCGCATTTGTGAGGTAGAGTTGATGTGTTGTAAGAGTATCAAACTTAGATCTGAGCTTTAACAAATCTGTGTTGGAAATCAACAACTGATTGGTCTTCTACGACAGTATGACACAAAAATAATCGATAATATCATTGATACTACAAGTAGTTTGTGATACGGTAACGACATATATCAAACAAAAGCATCATCACATTTTAGTGGGCCTATGTTTAGTGTTAGGATTTTGATAGAAGATATTTCCCAATACCTATATAGTTTTGTGAATCACTACCGAATAGCGTTGAAGCATTGTAAAACAATATGATTTTATTCTTAGTGTTTGTCAAACAGACAATGTGGATATCAGTGAGGAGTTCAAAATCGAATAATGTCATATGTTGAGAGAGCAGTTTTCGGTAAAGTGCTATGCTACGATTATCTGAACATCTAATCGGAAACTTCAATGGACGGAGAAGATACGATATCGGAGATATGCAAAAGAAGAAAGTGAACAATCGACTGTGAAACATTTAAGATGAATTTTAGATGTTAGAAGAGATACTATGTAACAAATGAACAGTCAAATACGCTATGAAGATGACGTCACTTCAGTATCCCGAGGCATAAACAAGCTTAAGGAATCGATCAGTTTTCGCGATCAGCTTCTAACCCAGCGTCGTTTTAGTAAGCTATATGACGTCACGGTACTTTGTTTAACTGCTATTGAATTGCTGTTACGATATTTATATTCATGAAAATCGATGTCTTCACAGATTTTGCCTCCTTGAGAAGTCGTGTTTGCTGTTTCAGAAACGTTTGTATAAGGCGATTATCGTCTATATAGAAAAGAAATAAGGCTATAGTTTTTCAGAATTAGGAGTTACTTGAAGTAGTAGTGATCTTTGTATAAATATGGTAATAAGAATTTCTAAACTAAGCAAAATAGATCACATTATTTAGTATCAATGAGTGCAGCTCTTCTGTAGCGAGGAAAGAAGATATTTTAAGATGAGGTTGATCACTACCATTTGTATCAACAGATTCTGCAGAATGTATTGTAACGAATGGATTTATTATTCGGCCACAAAATGAATGGATTCACACCAAATCCACACAAACCTATCGATCCATGCTGCCGATGACGCTGCACACATTCAAGTGCTGATGATGCTGACGCTACTGATCCGTGCCTGACTGGTTGGAGCAATTAAATATATATAACATCTAAGTGCATAGCACAGTGGCTAAGGTGTCACAGTGATACGCAGACACGGATCAGTACGACCAGGATCGCTGTCGCTCCAAAGCCGCCCTCCGTTTGTGTTCGGTATACTTGTACCGAAGAAATATGATAAGATTGGCAGCACTGATTTGGTATTGACTGGTCAAAGTAAGTTATCATGTAAATGAGGTTTATATTCAACCACATTCACGATATCATGTTAAACACGAATGTCACAGGAATTGCCTCAGCACCAAAGCTTAGGATATATAACATGCTTCTGAACAAGAAGAAGCAAACTGCATCCAAGAATCGATAAATCAAAGTAGTTATTTTTAAAATAACTACGAACTTCATATGTAGAATACTCATAGCAGAATAATAATGATAAGTGATTTTGGTATAGAACATTAAGGAATCTCCTTTTTATTTGCAATAGAACAGTCGTGACTGAGGTTTGTTACAAACATGCAAACATGAGGAAGATGAGCTCTACACTAATGTGGACTGCACTATGATTTCCTCAAACACTGTTTAAATCTACATATCGATTAATCATAATTGCTAAATATCTATATAACTACCAAGTGTTAAGTGATATATTTCTTTTGTTTGTTTTCAGTACTCATTTAAAACTGAGTATTCGACAAAGAAAATGATCAGAATACAATTGGTATAAATATCTGATGAGGTTTTAGCGTATAATGACGTCACATTCGATAAAATGTTCCACGTTTATACTTTGTCGCTTTACCGATCGTTGGTGTGAGTTCCAGTGGTACAAGTCGTTTTCGCAGAATATACGTCATTATTCCTGCTATTGCAATAACGACCATATGATAAACCATGATATATTTATATCCTGATTGTTCAAAAAGTATCCTGAAATTGAATTTCATAGTAGAATTTGAACTTTGTTTTATTATCCACCAGCTGTGATGACTTATAAGGTAATTATACTGATATTCCACGATTTTGAGTTGGTCGCAAAACATGCAACCTCAGGCAAGACTCGATCCTGTAGACTTGAGATCCCGTAGACTTTCGTGGCTAACTCAAAACCGTGCGATATCAGTAGCTTAGATATGATTCGCTTCATCAGAATACAGATAAAAAACATTCTATGTAAACTCGACGAACGCCTAAACATCCTATTATCCTCATATTCAACTAGGAAAATTTGACGTACGTTGAAAATATTGGCACGATAAATTGCGCCATACTACCGGTGAATGCAAAAAGTCCTTGAACCATTCCCTATTGAAAAAAAATTTGAAATTAGTTTACAAAAAAAACAAATGATTCGTTTAAATGATTTGAATTGCCATAGAACTTTAAAATGTTCACCCTAAACAATCTACATTTAATATTTCCTCTGCATTTTTTACCTCCTCCCTACTGCTTGGAGTCGTATCATGACTGGGCGTGTTGTTGAGTACCAAAGTGTAGATCATAGCAATATTTTTAAACTTCTAGTAGGCTCTTCCAAGTTGTGAAACAATGCGATACGCCTATTCGTACAAAAAAATCTAGCTGAGGATAAGCTTCAGCCATTAGGATTTAGCACTGGTTCAATGAAAAATAAAATTACAATGTAGCTCTATTCATTTGACCTGCAAAAGTTGTTAGCTGCCTAGCGTGATGACCTTAGGTTGCTACAGGAGAAATTTTTCGGTTTTTCAGGAAGCCTGAATCCAGGTCAGCAAAACGTCAGGAGTGCTAGGACCAATACAGTACGTGCAGACGGATTCATACGTATCTTTGTTTGTAATCCAACATAACCGCGTTGGATATGAAATAAGTTATGCTTCATATGAGGTTTAGGAACGAAGAGAGAACGAATTGACTCCACGCAGTGCTGAGTATCTAACAGAAAACATAAGGAAAAAATATAGATAATTAAAGAGCGTTCAAATCGTTTTGTTATTAAGCATGGCATATGCATAGAATTTATTAATTATCGTTGTTTATGTTTATTTTTGAATTTATAAACCTGTTTACGTGGACCGATCACTTCGGATAGTAATGTGTTACATGGCGTTGAGATGAATGGATAAGACATTCCGAGAAGAACCGAGAAGTTGAACAAGTATAGTAGCATTGGTACTCTAGAATAGATATATTTATTTTTTGAGGTAGATGAGGTGAATTATGAGGGAGACAAAAAAAAACTACCTCGGTGTATAGTCACACCATTTGTAAGGGCAACTCTTCTCATTACTTGCAATTGTTCCGTTCACTGAAATGATTCTAGTTGTAAGATCAATGCTATTGGAAACTTTAAAAATTCCAAAAAGAATGAACGATAAGAATGTAGAGATGATTGTTTGTTTAGCAATTTATTTGCTTATATAAAATATGCCTTGAGGGCATCATATCAGAAACAATATATAATGACAAGATACATTTTTAAGTACATTGAAGATATCAGTTAACTCAATTAATGCGTTAATCACTTAATGTTTTGGTTGAATAAGAGAATGTACTTGCCTATGTAAAGCTTTGTTAGAGGTCCTTCATAGAATGGCATTGGATAGTGACAAAAATGTACGAAAAAGAATCCTGACAATCCGATGCTCAAAATCAAACGTCGATCCCTAAAAACAGTCTTGAGGAACATCAGCGATCACAAAAGTGTAGAACACCAGAGTTTTAGATCCTCAAAATTACACAATTGTATGTAGTGTTTAACGTTGTCTGTGTTATTCTTCGAACAACTGGAGATGACCTTCAACATATTCTGTACTTATAACCAAAACCGCTCCTCTACGTTCATCTTATCTTTTCAAAGATTGTCACCTCTTGTATATGTCTTTTCAAAAGTCCGACACGACGATAACACTTGATAAGGATCACCTGGATCATCTGGTTTACCGTTGACCATCGACAGAGTTGAGCGGACACTAGTGAAACCTCCATTTGTCCATATCGCACGGGAGGTTAGTCTAGTTATTTTTCCTACATTTGCCATAGTTTTATTTATATACACTAGAGCAATGTTTGGAGATGTCATATCATTGCTGGATAGGAATCGTGTTTGCTCTCTTACACAAGCCTATCACTCTTCTATGTCCATCTTATCATCATTCCCATGGATTGAGTTTCTAGAAAAATAAGGAGCAGGCACACTGAAGAAGTTATCCTGTACGGTTTATTCCAGAATCCAGATTCACATTCAAACGCTCATACGATTCATAGTGGAAGAGAAATGTAGCGAACCAAAGTGCACTATTTCGATGATGAACATCATGGTGACCTTTTCTACCTCTGTGCTATGCGTCTTTATAGACTCATTTGAATATTGGTCATGTGAACTATAGAATATCACTACTGATTTCAAATATCAACGTTTTTTATCTTGTAAGTTTGATCGACTGGACGTGGTCTCATTATTCTTGAGTACATCAAGCAGTTGATGTTTATACTTGTAAATTTGCAGGAGAAGAAATTATTTACCTCAGAAAAATGAGTACTATTATTATTAAGAAAAGATTTCACTCACCATGTTCCCAATCTTGTTGAACCGATTATTGTGTATGTTATTGTAGAAACACCACAAGACACAACTTGTATAATACCATTGTACAGAATCGCTTCCTCGTTTGTCCAATTATACATAGCAATAGCAATGGGTGCAGCTAAGCTTAATCGATGAGGGATAACTCATTGAAAAATACACTTCACTCATTTACCTTAACATTTTAGATTTTTGACTTTCAAATTTCAAAGAGGCTAGATGTTTTTGAATTGAGAACTACAAAACGATTTGGTGTTAAATGCAATTTGTCAGATTTGAGGTAAAGTGAGGATAACTGAAGTATTCTCTATGAAACAGTGCTCTATTCGTTTGAAGAACATAACATCGTCGAACTAAGTGTAGAAATAATGCTGTTGACACTCTTCTTGAGCCGACATGGCTCAGATGAAGTCGAAGAAGCCGAAACGGTTGGCAGTGAACATAAACGTCATCGTCATGCGTGTGAGCATTTTTTAAAAGATGTTGCTCGCATTATAAAAATTCTTCTATATTTTTGTAAATTAGAAGTTTTCTAATTCAATAAAAAATGACAAAGCTGACCCTTCTGTGCTTGCAACACCACATAGTAGCCACCACATATAAAATAAAAGTAATACGGCTATTCGATCGAACTTTGGAATCACCAAAAATGGATCATCTGAAAAATTTAATGTTATTTTTCTGAGGTTTCCTATGTCATTTTTTCGAAAGGAACAATGTTTAGTGTTTGATCTCATCACTGACAAGTGATCTGCCATCTAATCAATAACCGAGACCTACAGTAATCGAAGAGAAAATATCTGAAGGCGATTCTTTCTCCATATTGTTTCATTACCTTTTTTTTCTTCATCACTAATGATACCGACATAGTCTTCTACAAAAGTTATATAAACAATAAGCACAGATAGAAGACTGATGATAGACCTGAAAAATGTCTTCATAGGATAGCGTGGTGCAGTGGTTAAGATGCCACAGTGATATACAGGTCCATGTGAGTTCGTGAACCCCTCTAAGCCATTCAGGCTTATTCGTATGGTTGCGTAAGTTATACCTTTTTAGCATTCTATCGCGAAATCTTGGAGGCAATATTGACTTAGAAAAAGCATTGGAATAATTACTAGTTTAACTAAGATATTTTTCTTGTCACTCATTGATAATGAGGTTAGTAATACAGAGTGTATTGTAGATAAAATACATTAAATATACATTAAACATACATACATACATTAAATAAGCAGCTGATGTGTAGGTGTTGAATAGAAGTGGTCCAATAGATATGCCATCAGTTCCCAATGGTATAAAACAAATCTGCAATCAAAATTATACTTAAGACCATAATTGGTCACATGGAGGAAAAACGAGTTAGTACTTGAATAGCTGGACCCATGGAAAGTCCTAGTGTGAGACCTGCTGTACCCATTGAAACTGCTCGAACTCGATTTTTTCGCGTACTTGCTGTGGCAATAAATGATCGCAAAACTCCAAGTGTACCTAAATAAGTGGTCCGAAAAAAGTTAGCATGGGTCTGATGGTAGTTCTGCTATGCACTTGTGACGACATTGAAATCATATACAATTCGGAAACGTCGACGAAATTGAGCTTCTTGTGTTATTAGAATGTTGCTTCGTTTATAAGCTATTTAGAGGCTAGTGCACAGCAAGTACTTTGATGCAAGATCTTAAGTGTAATAAGAAAAGAAAATGACCTGCACCGAATCCTGTCAGAAAACGTGCAATGAGCATCACCCATCGTGCATATGAGGGAAATGCCGGAAGCAATGCGTATAAGAGATTCCCTGAAAAATTTTGATATCACATAATAGTTTAAGGTTTCTTCTAAAAGCCTACCTAAGCATAAGACTTTCCTTAAAATAAAGGAAATGCCATTGCCTTAAAGTTGACAGTTTTTAAAATGGTGTAATTCAACAGTATCATTTTTATAGAACCCTTTGACAACCTTTAATGAGTAAATGCTTTCAAACAGTTTTGCCACATGGAGGTAAATTCCTCAGCTTCATCACATTATCGCATAATCCATCAGGATAAAGATAAAACATTAGCATGATCTGACATTCTCTCTCTGATGAAAAACGCTACTCATTCGTTTTTTTTCTATGTCATAGGTAAGGTGTATGAATGGGAATGGTCTTTAGAATTAATTGAGAAGGACAGTCTACTGCCATGTCAGTGCTGCTTACCCTCCAAGATAATGCTGGTACGATTTCACTCACCCTTGAAGGATGGAAAGTTTAGTTGGTCTAAGTTCAAACATGAGTCCGAAAAAAGTCACTGCTGTACCTCTTATCACTGCGCTAAGCCGTTAATCGAACTCGCAGAGCGTTAAAGCTTGTAAGGACTTGCTTCCTCTATATCGAATTTGATGCAAAAGATTCAGGTTTCAAGATTTGATTAGTACTTTCTAAGAAATAAGCAACAAATATAATTCATTACCAAATGAGCTAATGGTAAAACCGAACGAGACTGGAAGTTTCGTTGAATTAGTGCGTTGACTCCAAACACCAAAAAGCGGATTGGCCTCGAAAGAAACTCAATCTTCAAATTATAAAAAGCATAAAATAACAACGAAATGAGTTTGATCTTATGTTTTTCGTTTTGAGTAGTAAAATCTTAACACAGAAGCTTTATCATTGATCTATTCCTATGAGATGCGTCTACTTGTTCGTATCCAACGTTAAATCGTGGATGTGATTGAGTGCCATCTTAATCTACATATTGACTTGAATTGATTTAATTTAAACTAACTGTTGACTGAATGACATAAATTAACATAGAATTTAATTTGAAATTCAATGGATTAAAAATTTCACTCACCAATGCACAACCTAAACTGCCAGCCGCCACTACTAAACCGAAAAAATCCATTGTTGATGTGGGATCTAACTAAAATAGATCAATAACCGACGTGAAACGAATCGATCTTATAAACGTAGATCTAAATTGTCGAAAAGCTCCTAGACGACTATTGCGAATTAGGATTTTCCTCCTAATAATGCTGAGTTAGTCGCAAAACTTGGAGCTTTAGGAGGGATTCGAACCCGAATATCACAGGTCACAAGGTTTTGGTAGTGGGGACTTTGGTAGTGCAATCAGTAGGACTCCAGATTGGATATCTGTAGATGAGAGTTCTAGCGCTCACGAGGTTCACAGTTTTGCGACTAGTTCAGCATGAACTCAGCACTTCGCGACTAGCTCAAGGATATCATTACATCTTTGTAACGTATAGTGGTTGACAGAAAATAAAAGTACTATGAGGATCATAATATTTCTTAATACCAATAGATGTTACAGTACTCGTCTTCAAAAATCTTGAATCCATAATAAGATTCTCAAAATAAATCCCTCTAATTTTGCTAATTACTTCTTTAACGACGTTGAGGTTGAATTGAGTGCGATCTAGTAAATTAAGTTTTCAAGTACTCCATTGAAATGTATTTTGTGATAAGTTTTTTATATGGTTACTTTCGTTAACGTCTAACATCATCAATGAAAATGTCTAAGAGGACAAGAAAGAAAGCTTCATTTGCTACCTCTCTTTAACTCCTCAAAAAAGGATTTCTATGTTGTTT
>KN716527.1:55371-70826 GCA_000816705.1 Dictyocaulus viviparus
AAAAATTTTATTTAAGAATAAAATGAAAAAAAATTCCCCCCCCCAACCCCCCACCAAAACCCCCCGGCCGCCACTACTAAACCGAAAAAATCCATTGTTGATGTGGGATCTAACTAAAATAGATCAATAACCGACGTGAAACAAATCGATCTTATAAACGTAGATCTAAATTGTCGAAAAGCTCCTAGACGACTATTGGTAATGAGGATGTTTTTCCTAATAATGCTGAGTTAGTCGCAAAACTTGGAGCTTTAGGAGGGATTCGAACCCGAATATCACAGGTCACAAGGTTTTGGTAGTGGGGACTTTGGTAGTGCAATCAGTAGGACTCCAGATTGGACATCTGTAGATGAGGGTTCGAGCCCTCACGAGGTTCACAACCAATAGATGTTACAGTACTCGTCTTCAAAAATCTTGAATCCATAATAAGATTCTCAAAATAAATCCCTCTACTTTCGCTAATTACTTCCTTAACGACGTTGAGGTTGAATTGAGTGCGATCTAGTAAATTAAGTTTTCAAGTACTGAAATGTTTATCGTGATAAGTTTTCTATATGGTTACTTTCGTTAACGTATAACGTCATCAATGCAAATGTGTAAGAGGACAAGAATGAAAGCTTCATTTGCTACCTCTCTTTAACTCCTCAAAAAGGATTTCTATGTTGTTTTCGTTTATTACTTCTTCAATGGCGTTGAGGGTAAATTTGAGTGCTATCCAGTAAACAAAAATTTTGAGTAATCCATTAAAATGCTTATGGTGATGAATTTTTTATATGATTACTTCCGTTATCGTCAAACATCGTTAATATAAAAGTCTGAGAGAATACGGAAAAGCTTAATCCGATTTCTTTCTATTAGACCTTAATGGTTCTTCATGTTGTTTTCGTTTATTACTTTTTCAATGAGGTTGAATTTTTGTTCTGCTGAAGAAGTTGGCTTCAACCAAATTACCTCACACACCGTTTAAGCTTCGATACTTTTATCGAACGAATTTCAAAAGATTTAATAGGGTGATAGCTTAAGATATTAGTTGAGTTTACACGGAAGTGAATAGTTTTTTCAATACAGAAATTTTTTTCCGCTGTACAGAAATGCTAGCGAGTTTCTTTTCCAATAACGATGAGGAATGAATTGTGAGTTATAAATTTTGTAGTGACTTCCAAGTTTGGAAGTAAGCATGTCAGTGTGTTGAGACTGAAAAACAACACAGTTCATTTCATTTGTATGAAGTTGATCAGCTAGAAAAATAGCATCTAAGGCTTCAAATCATCGCGTGAGGTTCAACACTACGTAGAGTTCTCGTTCGTTCACAACTGAAAGCCAACTAGACAAATTATTCACTAAGCGACCACGATCCTCAGTGTTGGCTTATTTCCAGCCACGGCATTTCGAAGTAGGATTATTTAAATATTTCCAAAGATCAATCATTTTTGTCGTACAATTGATTTTTAGGTCACATCAGAGTATAAGGAAATAGATAAGCATTGATGGAATTTTTCTCTTTAAGAAGACATGACCAATGAGTTTTGAGGAACACTTTCTTGTCACATCAGCGTCGGCTATCTTCTCAGATTATTCTGGTACCAAATCATCGACCTATGACTGTAAGGAATAAAAGGTTTGATCGGCTTGAGATCGAACTCGAACCCGCGTAAGCTGTATAGTAAGCGTATTATCTGCCTATTACTGCAGCTCCTTCTACAGTATAACATGCAGAAGGAAGTCACCACATTCAAATTGAGAAGATTGATGGATCAGTCTGAATTATGTGAGAAAACTACGAACCTCACTTAAGTACTGCCATGTCGACATGAAGTAGATGCTCATTTGAACACCAGTCAAGCAGTGCATGAAAGCACATGCATAAATCGACGGCCATGGTGTCTTCCTGGTGTCTAAGTCGCTAAAAAATCCGAAAAATTACGAGGACTGGCGGAATGTTACTGTATAAAAAAATATGTAAAAACAATATAGAATGAAAATGAGGAACTAATACGATGAGTGAGAACTTTAAGCTAAACCTCATAGCATAGCTCATAGATTTGAATAGCTATTGTTCATTCACAAAAAATAATTTTCTCTAACCTCAAATATTCTAAGCAAAAATACTTCTACAAGAAGCTCTTAGTTTTTCAAAAAGAAAAAAACACCTTTCATTATTGTATTTAATTGATTTAATAGAGGATTTTGTAATGAGTATCAAATAGAACTCGATCGTATGATCTGATGAGGTGATCATATTGAGGAAACACGGTAATCTGTGAGGTGTGATGAAAAATACGTTTAGAATTTATGTTCAAGCAGAGGTTTTTTTTTGCTGATAGGTCAACGGATGAGGTAAGTTGTCGTGAGGTAAATTGAAATTTGTACGATTTGAATTTGAAATTCTATTGAACAACATGAATGTTAACGATGGTAATCTACCTGACTGTTGTAATTTTTGACATCATGGCGAGGATGGTGATGTCGAATTACAATCTTCTTGTTATCCTTTAGTGTTCGAGGAATTCTGCATAAAATTTTCATAGATTACTCTTTTTCTAATATCGATTTTTTCTCTCTCCTATCGCTATTGTATACTATTACGCTAAATCTTTTCACTAATCGATCTATTGATAATCAGCGACGGAATTTGTTCCTCATTTTTTTCATTTATCCTATATGTTGACATATGACAAAGATCACATATGAAAATTATTCCAGAGTCTTTTCCTCTTAAGATGTTATAATCTTCAAATACCCACAGAAATAGGATATTGATTGAGAAAAATCAATAATAATATATTGTAGTTAGGCGAGTGATTGCTTAGTGATCATTGATTACCTCCTTACATTGCTTACTTATGAAATTTACATGCGATTCTGCTCTGTAGGACAAAAAATTATATTAGACTCAATTCTTTCTGATCCCTCATGATTATTTTCACTTATATTCCATCAACTATGACAGTTTTCAATGATCTTATGTTCCTACATTACTGATGATATTGAGGTAATTGCAAAAGATTGGGAGCCTCAGATGGAATTGACTCAATTTTATAATTAACTATTAACGTCTTTATAATTGCTTGAATGTAATTCTGAGTGAGACTTCCTTATAAAGCTAATAAAAACACTCATAATGATAAAAATCAATGATTGAGTGAGAATGAAATGAGGGAAGTTGGAAACATTGGAAAAAGAGTAATGCTAATTTTTACCAAATTAATTTAATATAAATGATTAAATATTATGTTTATCGTAAAATCTGCTTCATGTTGATCATCTACAGCTAGCCATATTGTTCAGTGGGTGGACGTAAGATGAAAACGATAAGCTTTAGCTTCAATCCTTTAATTCTCCACTTCGCAAAAGTGTCTTACGTCTTCCACTGAATCCATATTTCCAGTATCAGTCTGAAATATATCACTAATTAGAGTAATCAGTCTATATAAGCTAGATAATGATAATTCTCCCTGGTTATTATCATTCCAATTCACTCAACCGGGAGTGATGACTGAGTTGATTGATGGTTTCGAGCAGGCGCGTACCATCATCAGCACTTCAATACAGCGTTTCCTCACCACTGCATGCTAAAAGAAGCTCTGATAAAAACACATTAGCATGCCGAAGCTGTAAAGCACCATACTAAAAATATTTGTGCAGCTACTTCCAAGAAAACACATGTAGTAATTAGGTAGTGAGAAGATCTTATTGGAATTGTTTAATTTTAAGACGTAATAAGTAAAATCGAATTAGGACATCTCATGAAGGACAGAGTAGCAAAGGTATTTTGTGAATGCTCCAGCTTCTGAAAATTCCATCCAGCCGTGTTGCGTTGACTACGATCCACTGGAAAACAGTTCAGAGTTCTATGACGGTTTGCGCTGCAGTTCAGGTGCCATCGTAGCATGCAGACCTCAACCAGATTCGCGGACTCCACGAGCCTATGAAGCTATCCACCCTTTCTGGGTCAGTGAATTAGTACCAGAAAAATCTGTGTGAGTTAAATGACTCTGACTTAGTGAAGAGTGGTCAGCTCAAGTCACCGTATGGATCAGGCTCGCATTCAACCATCTCCACGATATCACGTTGAACATGAATGCGTAGGCGCATCCCACGACAACCAATTGAACAACGCCAGAGCTTTTATCTACCAATAGTACTCTTTGTAATTGATTACTCAACATGTTGATATACTCACGCTTGCAACACTTATCACTCATAGCTAATCATAACTGACTTGTTTTGAAATATCATTGAGTGCATTGTAGATCACAATGTAATCATTATTGTAACTCATTTTTCAAGAAGCCTAACTTTTTATTCATAACAGGACGCTATCACAATTACAAAAAAAACTCAGTATTATTGAATATTATCTCATACAATTGAAATAAAACGATTTTGTATCACAGAATGGCCCATGAAAACGTCACTCTACAGAATGCCTCAATTCACAAAATCAATCAATATTTTATGTTCTAGTATTAAACAAATGTTGAAATGTATTGATTGTTTTTTTCTTATTGCCTCGATTCAACAGCTTTCAATAAAAGTGGCTTCTACCAACTTCACAACTTCATTAAGTAGTCGTTAAACTGACATTGTTCTATTCATGAGGAAATATTGTTGTAAATACAATGACGAATTAATTAGCCTGAGGCTGTTTTTGTTTTCTGTTTTTGTTTATCAGTGGAAAAAAAATGATAGTGAGACGATAGTGGCAATTTAACAAGACCCTTATAGATTTCTACATGAACTTTTTCAGTTCTTCGGTGACAAGCATTTATAAAAAAATTCTTGTTACTGTTGATCTACAATCTCCTTAGCAATCAGTTCAATTGAATAGTCATATATCACTCCGGCTGCGGTGAATCACCTGAAATTCTGTGGAGTTGCGAAACATTTTGAGGATTGGAGTCACAATAGTTTCAAAAAACTATCATAGATTTAAATGATACGTTGATCTCCATTCATATATGTCCTCAATTCTCCCTCCTATATTTACATATTCAACCTCACGATAGATTAAATGACTAATTGTTGTTTTTATTATCTATAGAGGGGATATTTTCTATAATCCGATAATAAACAATTTATGGAATTTCAATTGATGTACGGTATCGTGTCGATTAATGTTCTTCTTATAAACAGATTTTTCCCTCATCCATAGAAATACCTCAACGGTTTCATAAATCCTGGTTTATTTTTTTCGAATTATTATTTATTTATTTTCTCAAATAGATTAAAAGTAAACAACGAAAAACATAACAGTTTTTTCTAGTTTTTAGTAAATTTTGAGTGGAAAAAATGAACGAAATCAGAAAAATTACAAGTATGCTGACAATCAATTGTTTTCTAATAAACAAATATAAACAATAATTGTAATAACTTTTTAATAAAAACGTTATAAATTAAGAAAAATATTGAGGATGAAAAAGAAATTGAAGAGTGACGAGCGTTTCAATCATCTCAGTAATTTTCCTCATAAATTTTTTTGTTTAACAAAAAAGAGAGGTATTATGAGTTCAGTAGTTTGAATTTGAAAAAAAAACACTACGGATCATGATTGAGGTGATTTCCTCACAGTTTCGTGTTGTCAATTTTCGATTTATTGATTTGTTTCTGTTCGATCTCATATAGTTCTAATATTTTATGTGTTTTTTTTCCGTCACTCAATCGATCAATAGTCAATCGATTTCGAGTAAGTATTATTAATTCATACAGCTCATCAGAATGATTTATGTAAATGTACGAGCACAAAGCTTGTCGAATTTCAATACGTTGACGAAATTGACCACCCACCTTGATTTTTTTTTTGAAATCAGATTCAAATTGTTTATTATAATAAAATTTAATCTTAATAAATATTTTAGGCTTATGCTTAGAATTTTTGAATAGTAGAAGAATTTATTCAAGCATGAATGAGGTATTTGTACGTTTTTGTAACTCTTCTAACTCGTTTGTTAACTCACAGCTTTAAAGTTTTTTTTTCCGGCATAAAGCTATTTTTTTACAGTAATTTTTGCAAAAAGCTAGAAATTATCAACTAACTCACTTTGATTTCAAATATGATTAGTCTTATCACATTGAGTGTCATAACTGAGGATGATGAGTACCATGAAGAATTTCTTCAACGATTTATGTAGAATATTAAGAATAGGTAGATTAGAGGATTCTAAAAAATGTATCAGTTTCGTCAAAGCTGCTCGTTCATACCAGTTCTCGGAGGAAAGTGCATGAAAAATGAGGTAGTATATCACTTTTGATGTCCTATAAATGATCAAAAATCGATGAGGTGTGTTACGGTAGAACGGACAAGCAGCTTTAGTGTTGTACAGTTGTAAACTTGCTCGTTTGTTATAAAAATTTCATATTGATTTGATGAAATCGGTATCGAGCTTCTCATCTCAATCATCCGATATTATGAGTTTATAAACCTCACTCATTTATGATTTGTAATTAATTGCTAATTGAATTGAGTACCACAGTGATCAACTGCGTAGATTAAACGTTTTGAAGTCGGTGCTGCTCATCAACTTCCTTGAGTCAATTATCTTTTATCAACCTCATCAGGAATGAATGTTTGACTAAACTGAAATCGCACCGAAGAGTCGATCAGGTGGATCGTTTGTAGAGCGCTATCATCTTATCATACCACTGCGCTATATGCTACAACGATGAGTAGCGGTGATTACAAATACCTCAATCTGTAGGTATTATGTAAATATAAATATATTACTAAGAGTCATACGACTTAAATGTTATGCAAATTTCTTGATTATTTGTTGAGTTCGGAGGAGAAAAAAAGAAGAAGTTCAACTCATACGAATAAACGATGCATGATGTCATTCAAGTATTGAATAACGATTGATTATTTAAACGTTCAACAAAAAAAAAGAAGCCCTGAGTATCAGAGGTTTTTTTCCTCATACGTTTCATATATTGAACGAGTCTATTACACTTTGAATTTCTTATAACTATAGTTTTTATTTATCACTTCATAATCAATAATCAGTGCAATTATTCGCCTATCAATCATCCACGTATAATCATTATTTCGTTGCTACAGTAATTTCTATTCCTATATGACTTTTTTTCCTCATTCATATGATGTCACTCGTACGCATAAACTATCACCGATACCAATAGATTATAAATAAAAATTCCCCTTAAGTCTTTGAACTCAACTCATTGATTTTTGTCACTGCGAAGTAGATCAAACGAAGTAGATATTTGACCAGTAGAGTTTTTAAGAGGAAAATCGAATCGCTTGTTTATAGTAACTCATGTCGAAGTCATAATAATCGATTTTTTTAACAAGCGGTACGATCAATTGTAATGAGTTAAAGAAATAGAGTTAATTTTTTCACCTCTTTTTCAAGTCTTGTCATAGAATACTTTGTTGTTCTTCTTATTATGTCAGTTAATTATTGAATTATACATTAATATGACTGCAGTGTATAACCTCATTAATGAGGTAACTGAATGCAATCAGATAATATGAAATTGCAGCTTCAAAGCTTTAAAAAAAGTCTGGATAAAAATCAATAGTATGAGGAATCGTCAACTATTGAATGATTGGCAATGAATTAAATTAGTTTATTTCTATAATAAATCTAAAAACTACCGTATCCATTTCATTGAGGACGGTTTCTTCTTGATACTTCCATTTGTGATCTACAATTTTTATGATCTCTGATATCCTTTAAGAACATTACGGTACTCGAAGCTAGAAGTGGCCGTAGCCAGAAGAAAAAAAAAACAATATAAAACTTATTATTGTTCAAATCGAACCAAATTATTAAAATACCGATAACATTTTTTATAATTTTTAAATTCTATTTGGTGTAGATGATGAAATTTCTCGTTATCACTGTCGTATTAAACTCGTTTCTAGATGTTTTCAAGATGTTACCATAGTCATTTATCAACTTTATTGGATTGAACTGAGTTCACCTCTTAAGGACTGAGTTACTTCGAGGATAGCGGTAAATTTATTACTTTCTAGTAAAACTTTGAGGTATAAAACCAACTTCAAAATAGTTAGTTTTAAGCTGAAACAAATCGTTTTGAAGACATATAGCAACTTTACTTAAATCGAGCAACATTACAATCAAAAAATAATTAATACATTAATGTATTTGATAAAGTGTTCATACTTTTCTACCACTTATTTTTTTGATTTACTTTCAATCAACCTCATAAACCTCATTTTCCAGAGTACTCTGCTTGTGTCAATTGAGCAATGCTATAAACCGTAGAGATTGTGAATATGCTTAATTAGTAAACTAGTCTGAAATTTGACTCTATTGAGGCCTCTAAGACTTATCCTGAACCTAACTCAACGTCATCAGAATACTAGAAGACGTTAGTTGACGCGAAGTAGATAAGCCTAAGTGTAACACTGAAAATTTCGGCACCATAGCGCCTCTAGTGCTAGCCCTAACTGTGTGGCCTCACAGCACTTGAGTTATGAAACCTTTCACATCTTTTTTTTTGGCATATTTAACCGGTTTATCAGAAAACTTGAGTCTTTAAAAAGATGTCGGTAGAAGACAAATGAAAAGGGGTTAATTCTTTGTTTTTTTTTTCTTTCTTGCGGAATCTCAACTTAGTGTAATGAACTGAATCGTTTCGATATTCACAATGTCATCTTCTAAACACGACGACGGTATGAATAATGATCAGCAGAAGAAGAGTATCAGTTCAAGGTGTGTAAATTCTTATAAATTCTTCTACCTCATAAAATTACTCAGCTTCTTTCTTATCTAAATTTGCATATGATATAGAACGCTTGTTTCTTTCTTTCGAAATTTTCAGCTCTCTATCAAAACTGGATGAAAGACAGTCACCATGGAAGTCATTATGGATATCGATTGGATTACAGTATATGATTGGCATACAAATATCGATTTATTTCATGTCTATGTGGCCGTACCTTAGTGGAGTCAGTTTTCCTCTTCTTTATTTTTCTTTAAAAGACTCATCTACTGACATTATTCAATGATTTATCGAAAAAACGATACACTAGGCGATGAATCTGAGAAAATCGTTCGAATATGCTTATGTTCATTGTCCTCATTAATGGGTTTGTTTTAAGACAATTTTAAGTGAGAACTCATTAGGGATCGTAATGAGTGCCGGTCGCGTTAAAATCACACTGAACCTTCCAACACTAAGAGTATAATACTGATTTCATCAAGTTAGTCGAAAAAAATTCCCTCCGATGCTTAACTTTTCAGTTTGATTATCTGCGGAAAAGAGTCAGAGAAAAATTCAGAGCCTTAGGGAAGATTTATTGTATTGTTAGATCGATTTACTTGTAAACATAAATATGTTTTTTTTTCTTATGGAACTCAATCGATATTCATGTGAAGATTATTGAAAAAGCAAATAAGCAGAAATGCCTGAACCTTATAGTTTGGTTTGAACCGAGCGCATAGTTGTTTTCATTTGTTCTTATGCGGAATTGAACTATGGACTGACAGGCCGCTAAGTAGTGCATCCAACCACTGCCCTAAGCGTTGATGTAAGATTCTGAACGTCTATAAATTATCGAAATAACAACTGATTTTCAAAATACAAAAAGTATAGAGCAGATTAAAACTAAATTTATTAAGAAAAATTCCAATATATTAATCGTTATTCAAAGATCATCTGTTTAAGCTTGATAGTACAGCAACAGTTGATTTTTTCGGATGGGTTGTAGCAGCATGCAGTCTTGGATGTTCCATAGTGAGTTCTTCAGATGATGACTTTTTCATCTCCTAATCCCTATTTTTCTCTGAATTTTATAACACATTATCGATTTTTTCTATTGATTACTCTTTGTATATCGTTTATAATTATGAGGTAAAATGCTTTGATCTATTAGGCAAATCCGTTATTCGGATGGTGGAATCAAAAAACTCTCGACATGAAATCACCGATTGTTGTTGGAATGGCACTGATGGCTATCGGTTAGTGTTGCATATATTCAAATGAAAAAAAATCGATAATAAATCAATATGCTAATCAGATGAGTTAGGGTTAATGAAGAAAAACTCAATTGCATTTTATCGAATCCGTTTCCGAATTATCACAGTGGTGATCAGACGTTTCGACGAAATCAAAACGTTATGAGGTCGTTATCATAAATGACAACAACAAAAAAACTTGACTCTATTCAAATAAGAAATAGATGGAAAGTAAAAGGATTATTTTGAAGCTGAGCAACGGTGTGTCCTCTTTGAGGAGTTAGAAATGAGAACAACTGGACGAAAAAACGCTCTATCTGTTTTTGTGTTTTTTTCTTTCACTAAAGGTAATAATATTTCGCAGCAGGTTTTTCATCAGTATCAGTAGACGAACACTGCGTGTTATAGAATCACTACAAAAAAATTGATTAAAAATTATGCATGAAGTGGTACCTTATAAAGGAGGGCATAAAATGAGGTTTAAGGTGCAGTACAAGTTATAGGGTAGCATTTTATTGTATTCAAGTAATTTAAGTTTGAATAGACTCCTCAAAAGGTTTCTGCATAGCTGCTTTTCTATGTGGAATGAAAATCTCGTAGGATCACCTCCCAACCTCAATAAGGCAATTAGTAATTTGGAAGTTGTGGAATGGTACTACTCGTATGTCTTTTCCTCGTGGTGGAGTTATGAATGATAACGAAAAACACCAATAGTCGAAAATCGAAAGAGGTGTTCCATATAAATTTGTCGAGTTTTCATTAAATATAAACAAATAAAGAGATCAGAATTCTTTCTCCTCTCTTCCTCTCCCTCTTCATTGGCGTAATCAATCTCCTTGCGGAGACGCGCCACTCATTCTTTATATTGATGTTATGGTGGAGGTGTTCTAGTAGAAGCGATCTATAAATTGACTTGTAAGATAACTCTATTGCTAAGTCAGTGCTGATTAACCTCTCAGATTACTCTGGTACCAGGTCACCGACCTCAGAAGTAAGAAAGAGTTGATTGGTCCAGGAAGCAGGACCTGAGCCCGTGTATACGGGACGGGGTATCAAATCCACGTTTCATTGGGGAATGTTTTTTCCATCACAGTCAAGGAATTATTTCGATTGGAAAAGTAATGAGGTTGTTGATCATCTTTGACAACTATAACGAACTGTAAATGAATCTTAAGTGGTCGTTAATGAAGAACATCAATGGAAACTTCTATGAGTGAATCTGTGTTTATATTTATATCCCTTAGTAATTCACAAGAAAAGAGTTAGTTAATTTTTCTTGTCTGTATTGAGGTGGTTGAGGTTCACCTACAGTATACGTAGACAATCAATTTCAGGACAATTCATTTATGGTTTTCTTCCGTTATTTGACTCAAATCAGAAGTGGATTATGATGTTTTCAAGACTGACCACTGGATTTGGAGCAGGTTACATTTATTTACTCGCTGTAAAATAATCATAAAATAAGCACTACTGTAAGAGTACTGTATAAAAGGTTTATAAATAGTTATAAAATTCAAAGCCACCTTCTTTAAAGTTATGAGGGTTGTTGAATTCTGTATAGCGAATGTATAATATTATAATATTTAACATAAATACAATTATTATGTAGTAAAATAGTGATATTTATCCTTGTTGTAAGTAAAAAAGTTCAATTTATGCCTAGAAAATTAATGATACAGTAATTTGACCTTCAAAAACTAGAACTTTACCTTCCAAAGAACTCGTCCAAATAGGAAAGGACGAGTTGTAGTAGCGTAATGTAGTGCAACTGTTCTACGACTGTATTTGTTCTAGTAGATTTGAAAAGTAAGCTTTTTTTGTAACGTTATTGCACCATTAGTACGATGAGCACCATCAGCGTGGTGACTATAACTACGTCCACCATTTCAATGGTGAAATCAGTAGAGCTAGCGAAATATTTCATGTCATAAAAAACGTTGTAAGGGTCGAGTTCTTATGAGGTATAATAGAAAACGTAAAAACGTTGGATACATCTAGCTTCATGGAATTTGATCAAATCGTTTTGATTAATTAACGTATTGAAAAAAATCTATCCTAAGCCAGCTATACGAAATTATCTAAATTAGAACTATGAATAAGTCAGATCAAAAAAACAAATCGATAATTGCTCACATCTGAGCACTTTTTCTTGCCACTGCGTTATAGATGTAACACAAATATTGGCATTAAAAAAATATTTAAATAAGTATGAAACTAGGAACGTTGTCTGTGCTGAGGGCGTATACGGCAACGGCTTCTGTACCACGTGATCGATTACGTGCCGTTTCATTTGGTACTGCTGGCTTAGTACTTGGCCTTTCATCTGGTCCAGCAATACAGGTAAATTGGCTGCGTTTATTTTATTTTATATGCTATCTGTATATTTTGCTCTACTAAATAACAGGCAGGGGTCATAGCAAATTGATAAAAAAGGTCACAATGACGCACAGTATTTGATATCGTTTCCATGGGTCATATTGGCCACATGCCAACCAAGCTTTGCATCTTTCGGGGGCAGTGAATAATACCAGTAAAGTGAAAGGTCAAGCAGGACTTGGCAATAGACTGGTCTTCTCAAGTCATTGTGTATGCCATTTCCATGAAAATATTTCAGCCATAACATCATGACGTATATGTGGCCCATGTACATCTACACGAGGAGTGCTTGTGTAGACGATCTTTGTCTCAAATGTAATTTTTGTTTCTGTGCTTTGTCGTAGGTAGAGCAGTGAGCAAATATTCTGCGGCATTTCGAAGGAAATTGTTAAAATCATTAAAGTAGCATAGTGACGCAGTGGTTGAGGTGACATATCGACTCAGAGGCCCGATTTAGTTTGTTTCCTCTACCAAGCCTACAGTGCATGCCATCCTTCTGAGGTTAGCAAATTGTTGCCAGAAAGATCTGGGTGAGATAAACAGCACTGACTTGGTGAAGACTGGTCAATTCAAGTCACTGTATTCAATCTCCTAGGTATTCAGTCATATACTAGGCTCATAATCAATCATCTTAGCTGAAGCTTAGCTGAATACAACTGCGTAGGCGCATCTCCATCCAGCAACAAGCTATTGATCAACGCAAAAGCTTATCTTATCTTATCTTATCACCTGAGTGATTATGCATTTAGGCGATATTTACGATAATCGGTGAAGACGGTTTTACGATTGGTTCGATGATTTTCAATATGTATACATTACCGGCATTTTTTATGGTATTACTGTCATTTGTATGCAGCGTTGTGGTTATTACAATATTTAAGGAAGATTATGTTGGAATAATTAATCAGGATAAGGATAAAAGTGGTAAGAAAATTTTCGAAAGAAAGAAACATCCGCTTAAATTCGGAGGGAGAGGCGAAAAGTGATCAAAGTTTCCTCAAGATGATCTCGCATTCACAAATGCTTTTGAGCCCGCCCTCTCTTAATATACTATTGGTTTTTAATCATTTATAACTGAACGGTAATATATTATATGAACTATGATATGTCACTATGACCATAATCGACAAGACGCTGGTTTGAGGCTTACGCCTGAGGCTTCAAGTTTTTTGACTAGCTCGAAAACGAGTGATATCTATTTGTTCACTTTCTATAACTAGAAAGCTACCGTAATCGACGAACTAAAAAGTTTATTTATCTATGTAAACAAGCCCTACAAGTACTGTTGTTCAGTTTATTAATATTTATTTACTATGTTTTGTTTTTTATTTCTTCAGACGAATCATATGTGGTGATACCTAAATTTGACCTAATTCCGGCTTTAATATGTATATATTTATGGATTATAGCTTCTATGGTGGAGATAAATACGGCAGTGTAAGCGTTTTTTTTTTGCATTTATTCTAAATTTGAATAGAATTGTTTGTGAGGATATTCCAAGTGAAAAACATAAACCTCAGCTGTACAAAAAATGATTGAGTTAGTGAAAGCCCTATAAATAGTGACTATATGAGGATTGATAAAGTTATCTTCACAAGCTTCAACGGGGAAATTTTTGGGCAGTTTTTGGCCAAATTGTAGAAGAACGATTCACGAGGTAATACTAACTCGATAGCTTATCAACTTACTGATCACTCAACACATAGTCGGCCACAAGACGAATTAACTTGAGGAATACCACTGAGGATCACAGCACTTGTATTATATCAAGCGTTTTTTCCTCGATAAACTTGGTAATTTTGTACAAAAAATCTACCATCCCCAATGATATGTCAATGACAAAACTCAAACCTCATGTGAGATTCAAACTCGCACTACCGATCTGGTCGGATACCTAAGATACTGAAGAGGTAATTGTGCTGTGATCATTCAATGCTTCATCTTCAAGTTTTGTGATCAACTCACAATCGTTGTAATAAAATTTATAAGTGAATGTAAATTATTTTAACCTATACAAGGTGGTAGGAAAGTAAATTTTTGGTCAATAGAAAAGAGGTATTGATTGATTATGGTAATGCATTGAACATTAGGACATCCACACCTTTTGACATACCTTTTGCTTACTATTATATTTTGTTTTTATCAATAAATAATTGTTGTTTACTAAACAGCATAATCGTAAACAACGTAGAAAGGAAGGACTTTCATTTGTATATAACATCTGACCTGACTTCATTTATTCATATTGTATTCTCAAGCTTTATTTCTATATGCGTTATTTATTTCTATGTGTTTATTATGTTGTTGTTTACAGAATATCAACACCATGGACTAGTGCTATGTATAATTGGAAAGATTCAGATGCTGTTCTTTATAACGGAATCTTTCAGACGTTGTCATGTTTGATGTCGGCAACGAATAGCATTATCATTGGACATACACGAGTAGGAAAAATGTACGTTAAGCTTAAAACAGCTTCATTTAATTTGTTTATCTTTATGCTAATTATTATAGGTTGTATTGGTCTTATATGTTAATAAATTGGACCTTAATAGTACAACCTGTCTAGTCGGTAGCACACCAGATCGAACTTTTGTAGTAAACGAGTTTGCGTACTGCCTGGAATTCTAGGTTTTGTGATTGACACAGCATATTGAGGATATGAATTAAAAGCTGACTGTTTCGTTTCTTTAACCTTAAAAAAACGTTTTGTTCTGATATTAATTGTGATAGTGGGCTCAGTGGCGCAGTTTGGAGGGGCTACGGTGACACGAAGGCCTCTGAATAGGTTCTCGGCCGCCCTGCGGCCAACCATGCCTCCCATTTCTATGGGATCAGTAAATTAGTACCAGAGGAGTCTGGGTAAGATAACTAGCACTGACTTGGAGAATGAGTGGTCAACTCAAATCACTCTATGGACTAGGCTCGCACTCAACCACCTCCACGTTATCACATTGAGCACGAATCGAGTTAGGGAGAGATTGATCTACGCCAAGGCTTATCTTATATTTATATTTGTGATAACATCTGCATTGCTTTCCTTTATAATTGATTTTTATTATTATTATTTTCAGCGAAAAACGGAAACAAATAATATTTGGTATAAGTATGTTCCTCTTGTTTCATATTATTACCTAT
>KN716527.1:87002-101878 GCA_000816705.1 Dictyocaulus viviparus
ATAAATGAGTTAAGGTGAAGTGCTTCAGTTTTTGATAAAGTCTACTCACTCCTACTTTTGAGGTATCTAAGGCCTATATCGTTCAGAAATTCAATCAATAATCTTTTCCTCTAATCTCTCATATAGATTCATAGCAATGGAGGCAACTAAGATAATATGCAAATGATAATTCACTAGCGGAAGCTTGATGCAGATTAATGAGTTTTGTTAATATTTTTAATACAGTATTGGAGTGAATGAATAGTGAATAGATGAGGAGTTATTTAGTTGTGAGGTAAATTGTGGTTGATATATGTTTTATACAAGGTATACATTGCCAATAGGAAGCATAACAATGATTGTACTTTTACCTCTATCACTCTTTTTGCTTACAATAAAGCTTTCAATGAAACCTTACGGAGTAAGCGTTAAATCTTAACGGTTAAAATTTCTTCAATAAAATAAATAATTAAGCTTAAAGATGTACAGCCTTATGACTTAAGAAAATTCAGACGATAAATAGTTTAAAATCTAACGATAAATAAGTCCCACCTGAGGTTTGGAGTTCTACGACCAACTCAGCACAACTACGGTTGGTAGACCGTTGAATGTTTAGATATTTTCTTACATACTTAATACAAATAAATAAACTAGAAGAAAAAATAATTTTGTTCCAAATTTGTAACTTCACTCGAATCTGAAGTATAGAAAGAATCTATCAAAATAAATTGGCAAAAAACAAAGAAGCACGAAGAACGACGAATACGATGAAGACGTTCAACTCTTTTCATAGCCAAACAACGCTTCTTATAGGAGGAGGAACAATGATGACGATCTGTAGTGTCACGTACAACGTACGAACGATAGGTTTTGCACTCATTGTAGAGGATATTCTGATGAGTGCTTGAAAATTATCATACATCATCGTTGACCAGTCTGCAAAGAATGGTAACCCTTCGAGCTAAACTTTATCATAAACATCCAGTCTTTTACGTAACATTCAGCCCATGTAACTCGCCTGAGGCTCCGAGTTTTACGGCTATCTCAGCACAACTACGGACAATATAATAGTACTTCTGTAAATCTTCTTCACTGAGGGATCTCTAGCCGGTGGTCAGTCGCGATGCTACGTGGCGTGACTCTGATTGGCGGATAGAGAGTGAGTCGCGGAAGAGAAGCGACCGTGTACTTTGCTTTTGCTTAAGGTGTTTTTCCTATAAACATTATTATGCATCATGCATCAGGAGTACCGTAAAATGTTTTCCAAAGTATGTCAATAGAGAGTTACCAAGAGTTGAGGGAAATTAGTAGTAAAACTAAGCAAAACCCTATAGTCATTCTTAAAACGCGAAAGAATTTCGCTATGTATCCTCACTCATATTAAGCTTATTTTGAAGCAGAACAATAATTTCGTCACTGATTTGTGAAGTTAATTCCTCGTCGTTGTTTTATTCCTAGCTTACAAGTTGTATATCATTAAAAGTGCTGCGATTTCTCTTGACAATTATGAATGACCTCGTTTTGAGTGATAAACTGATATCGTATTAATCCAACAAGTTAAAAGACACTGATCTTATCACTTACATTATCACTTACGAGACTGAAGATCATTCCTCACTACGAAAAAAAAAACTGAGTACCCAATAACAGTATTTATCAGCTTGTCGAACGAATACATCGTATTAACTCCTCATAGGTGATAATATGAATAAATCATTGTGAAAATTTTTATAGTTCGTAAACGTTTTACCTCATCGATTTCACGGTACAGTTGTTGTTTGCCTCGAACTCGTCAAATTTTCATTTGTTAATGTTTTCTCGAAACTAAACAATAACCTCACTCATACCTCATATTAAACATATTTATAGTTTTTCTTGGTTTTTTTGTAATTTTATAGATCAAAAAATTTTCGTAAAAATCTAAACCAACTATTTTGAAATATAAAATTTGTTCAAATAAAAGTTTCATGTTATCAGTCGAGAAAATCTCAAAGTCAGCTTGAAAGAAAGACATCTGTTAGTGAAAATTTATGCTTAAAAAATTACTAAAATCATTATGCAAATTAGTTTAAACCGACTCCAAGGTATTGAAAGGGAAAATTTTTGTGAGTGAAAAAAAAATCACTTTTTTCTAGAATTGACTCAATTCGGCTTTTTAATTTGAGGATTGTAATTGTGTTTTTATGTGAATCTTTAGAGCTTCGATTTTCCTTAAGGATATTTCAGCACTAAAATAGTGTCCATTTTTGATCTACTGATCTCGAAATAAAAACCACCGTAATATTTTTTATTATATTTTTCTTGGGTTAAACATTATTCTATCAATACATTTTCATCTCAACTCTATTATCTAAACAGTTCACCTCACTACCTCACCTCGTTTTTCTTTTCATTTTATTGATTTTAATTTAATAAACATTACTAAATAATAAATAAATAAAAGCAAACATATATTGTAGAATATGCTGTATTTTAGTCGTAAAAAGTTAAAAGTTTGAAAATTTTACTAAGTAGCTGAGTAATTTTGAGAAGTTCTTGTTTCATTGAGGTAATGCGATTGTGACTCGAAAGAAAAACTCAAAAAATTGAGTCAACAGAGTTCGAAACACGACTGAGTAAAATCCTATAAAATATTTCATTTAAGATCTCTACAAAACAACTATTATCGTAGAAAAATCACATAAAGAAGGAGACGTTAAAGTTTTTCGAATGATAAATATATATATTGATCGAGTATAAAAGATCTAAAATTCTATTGAAATATAAAAAATGTTCGTAGGAAAAGGAGTTCTGGATGAAGTAGCCGATAAATTATAAAGATACGAATTGATTAGTTCGTAATCTTAATCGATACTTATTTTATCTATAATAACGCTGCTGTGTTTGTATGATATAATATACCGTATATTTAAATAAAATACATTGATCGTAACGAAATTCAAAAGTGCATTTAAAATCGAATTCAAATCGGCTTTATGTTTTAGATCTTATTTAAAAACATTTCAAAATTCACATTGTTTTTTTTTCGTTTTTTTTTCTGAGGTAATCACTCCTGTCTATCATAAAATTAACGCCAATTTGAATATCGATCGAAAATAGTTAATTTCGTACAACCTGAGTATCGTTTTTTTTTCTCATTAGTCAAGTTTTTCATCGATTATCAGCGATATTAGTGAATAAATTTCAAGCTTAATAGTTTTTATACTGATGAAAAAGTATTAACTTGTCGAATTTATGTATCTGTTGAGGAGATGAAATTATGAGGTTAAAACTCCTCAAAAAAGCTTTCTAGATGATAATGATTCAGTTTTTCAGGATTCAGTCAAGTGTTGCTGAGAATGCCGCAAGATGTTGTCGTTGGCGTTAGTGCTGCTGTTATATCGGCTGTAGCTTACGGATCAACTTATGTTCCAGTACGATGGTTTGAAATCGGAGACGGTGAAAATTTGACTCGATTGCTTAATAGTTACTGATGATGTTCACCTTATGAGGACATACAGATACCTCACTAAGCAGATAAAGCCTCGAAAAGAAACAATCTATCAAAAATGTTATGAAATTTTCATACATCACTATTAGACGTATTTAAATTTATATTATTTGTTAAAACAAAAGTCATAAGATAATCTAGAGGGCTTTTGAGTGACACACGGTATCGGTTGCTCCTCACTTTAGCATTTGAATAGAAATACATCTTAACTTTCGTCTTTTTTTCAGTCAAATTATGCTTGTTAAGATCATTTCTACCTCATTTATGCAATTTCTTTGAGATTCCTTCTGTTCGTTCATATATAATTAGTTCGTTTTCAGGCTTATTCTTTCAGTGGATAATGTGCATTGGTCAGATACTATTCGGGATCGTTGTACTGGCTACAGTAGGATGGCCACCAGTGTTCCCGTTGGCTATGTTATCTGGCGTCTTCTTTGCATCTGGTACTTAATTTCTTAAAAAAAAGAATGGTTAAGCACTGGTGTAGTCTATCGTCGGTGAGGAGATATGCCATCCATTTGTTTTCTGAATATTGCCATAAAAATGTACTTGAATAGAAGTGGCCCATACAATAACTTGCGAAGACCACTCTGTTGAGGTAAAGATATGCCACTTGTTTGTCTTCTAAGTGTTGGCTTGAAAATGTCCTAGAGTAGAAGTGTGCTATACAATGACTTGGGAGGACTACTCTGCTCCCGTGTTAATTCTGCTAATCCTTCAACATTACTCTGGTATCGATTCATCGACCCTTAAGAGATGAAATGATAGATTGCCTAAGGCAGAGCGTGAACTCCGCATATTACTGTAGCCCTTTATGTAGGTGCGCTACGCGACCTCACTAGGAGCATTTTATATCACTTTAGTTTTTCGTTTTTTTCTTACCACTAAAATTTCCTATCATCTATAAATCAGGTAACGCACTCACCGTCTACATTATGGATGGAATTGGTATGGCTGTTGGATCACTATTATGGAATACCATTACATGTATTATTGGATGGGCTGTAACAAGATTTGGTATACTTGGAAATCCACAACAACTACCTCATCATAATGTGATGAATATTATTGGCGTGATTACTGTATGTATTGGGTAGGTATGGTAGGATTTTTTGTAGAACGAATGATTTGATCACCAATGAAGATTACGGTATGGTTCAAAATCGTGACAGTGACGACGTCTTGTCCGGCGTCAGTTGATTTTCTCAAATCAGACTCTTCGCTTAATGGAAAACGATTATGATACGCTCTGAATACGATCTGAAATAGTTCTGCCAAGACCTCATCTATTCCTCATATGACTACTTTTACTCTTACTTTACTCATCTACTACTTTTTCGTGCTTATAACAAGAAGTACTTAACAAAACGATTCTTTCTTCTTGTTCTTCTTTCATCAGAAGCCATTCGCTTGTTGTTCAAATGCTTTTTAAAATAATTTTATTGTCAAATATCTAACTAATTTTCATTATAGTGGATGTTTTTTCGCTACGATAAAACATCATCCAATTGTTGTTCGACCGGCACCATATCAAAAAGAGGTTGAATATTTAAATATCTCAACTATTCAAATATAATAACCTTATAAAAAGCTTATTCTAAAGAAATTTCACTACTTCGATGCATATTAGATAAGGTAATGTTTGGCGTTGATCAATCCCTTGTGGTTCGTTGAGGTGGGTGGATGAGGGCCTGATCTACATAGTGACTGGAGTTGACCACCCTTCACCTACTCAGTGCTGGCTATCTTACCAAATCTCTCTGGTAGTAATTTACCGACATTGAAAAGATAGCAGGCTTTATAGTTCTGGAAAATTTGCAGTTCATAAGAATAGAATTTCACTCGATGATAGGAGCGTTGAAATTATTCTCTCAAATAACGCAGAGACTCGTTATAAGCTTCATATCACTTGTATGAAGCAAAAAGAAAGGAATTGATCTAATCTTTCCTGAATCACAATTATTACTTTTATCCCTGACTTTAAATTTGTATAAGGACAAGCATAAGCACTGATGTGATCTACCTCACTGCATAAATACTCCGCCCATTTTTGACTTGATTTCATAGTGGAAGTGTTCGAGTGGAAGTGGTATCTATAGAATGACTTGAGAGGACTAGTCTGTTGCTAACTTACTGTTGCTTACCCTTCTATTCCGGTAAGTGTTCACCTACAAATGAGGGATAGAAGGCTCGGTTGACCTGGTAGCACGAACTCGACCTAGCGTATACGGTATAAAGCCCATTTATCACTTTGGCCTTTCTTAAAGCTGCGCCACTTCACCCTCACTGATATAAGATGTCATTTTTTGCTAGAATTGAAAATTTTTCTGGAAAAAAATGGTAAGAAAAAAAACAAAATAGTACATTTTTTAGGTTAAGCGAAGACTTTCTTTCGAAAAGACAGAAAGACAAATTTCGACTACAAAACGATTGACGTGAGCTCTTATGTAACCTCTTTGAGGGTTATTAAATTTTCTTCCTCATTATATTTATAATGAAACAAAAATTCTATAAACACCGACAAAACACGATACATTTGAATTCAGTTTTAAATTTTTATAAAGGAATTCGAAAATTTCTTAGATGTGTTAAATCTTATCGATACGGTAAATCAGCTGATAGTTGATGTCATAAGTTATCTGAGCAAAAAATAACCTCATTTTTTTCTTCGTTTGTTTGTTTTTCCTCGTTATTTTTTCGTTTCAGTGCCATTCTACTAACGTTGTTTGTTGGCAGCTTATACGGTAATATGATGACACCAATAAATTATCTTATGATAAAAAGTGCTCAAACTGATACCTCATTCACTAACTCCTCATATTTTTTCTCGTATTGCATCGGTGCACTGCTAACGTCTACAGTAATTTTTATGATTTATTCACTTATAAGGTATATACTTAATAGTAATTACTTTTTACTACTCTATATTAACTATAACAATTGTTGTATAATGATATGATAGTCAACGGTTTTGAGTTTGTTGCAAAGTGTTGAACCTCGGGCGGCAATCGAACTCGTATTTTCGTATGTTTCCGATTTGATATGCTACCGATTACGCCACGGATTCTCTTACCATTTGAAAACATACTGTATTTCATTTCATTTATTCATGTCTATTTTATGGGGGTGATAAGTTACCAGTACTTGCTCGACAACGGGTTTGTTGTGAAGGGCCGAGATTAGCATGAAGCCTATTTAAGCTGATAGTCGTTCAATATACGTTTTATATCGTATACTTTTCCTATACTCTTTAATAACTGCAATAGATTTGAGTTACGATTGAGGCTCTGAGTTTTGTGACCAACTTAAAATACGTGGAATAGGCACATGATTTGTATGAAATTCACTGTCGTCAAATAATACATCGTTGAGGTTCAATCGACCATTTATCAATCCGGACCTCATTTTGCCATCGATTTTTTCTGGAATCATATACGCTACGGCTACATATTGTTTTTTCTTAGCCAATGAGAATTTGGATCAGGTTCGAAAGTTACCTCAGATCGTTTCAACGTAGGCCGTTATGTTTCACAGCAATATTGCCGTCGGCATATAATCATAACCATTCAGTTTGAAAATGAATATTCATCTTAGTAACAAGCTTAAGGCTTGCTATCATGCTTAGTTCACTTTATTCCAGGCTTATATCAAGTTGAAATTTATGAGAAAAAGTCATCGTGCTTTCAAACTACAGTAAGAAATTCAGCATACCTCATGAAGGTGATAAAAGCTGAACGCTTCATGATGAATGAGGCAAATTCATAAGCAAAAGCAATATTTTTCTGCTACGAAGAATTTTTTTTTCATTTATAAAGGAACATAAAAATTGCTACCGTATTTTCAGACTATAGCGTATCCAATTCTGGCGAAAGCCCCAGGAATTATTGTTTCATTATGGGCAGTTTTTCTTTTCAAAGAAATTAAGGTACATTAAAATGACGATGCAAAGTGGTCTTTGTGTTTCTTCGTTGTTGTTGTTGTTGTTGTTGTTGTTGTCGTAAAAATATGTCAACAATTTGTTTATTTGTTTTGTTTTAGGGATGTTATGATCTAACAAAACTATCAGTCGGAATATCGATTACAATCACAGGAATTTCACTTATTGCTATTTCTAAAATACAATTTTAATTTTTGATTACGGTAATTTCGGTGACGTCGCAATCGATTGTTTATTGTTTACAAAACAATCATAAAAATTCACGTAAACAAATTCTATGATGAAATTATTGTTATAACAATGGTGGAAAACATATTGTGTTATGTTATTTATGTTAGAACATAAAGAATTACTTTCGCTATTTTATATTATTATTTAAAAAGTGTTTACTTTAAAGAAATTGATCTACAACGCTACACGATTGTTTACTATACACTTTATTTGTTTATTTTTTCATTTTAAAAGTAAATAATCAATGTTTTTCTCCTGAAAAACTATGTTATAACAACGATGCTCGCTTTTTTTCTTCATCATCAATTTCCTTCAGAGTTTTTTCTTTGATTTCATCGGACAAATAGTGTAATCCTTTTTCAATCTGAAGAAAAAATTTTTTTCTTTGGATAAGATTTCTTTATGTCCACTTGTACAAGCAGATAATAATTAATCCAGAAAAAAAATCAATAAATTGCCTCAAGTAGCTTACATCTGTAGCATCCGGCGATAGTGGAACATCAAGTGATTCGAGGTAAATTTTCGCTGATTGAACATCAAATGATGGCGCTGACCATTTCTGTACAAAAACAATATACTCTTATAAAATTATACTGTTTAATAATATTTAATTTTTGGTAATATGAAAAAAAACATCTGATAAAAATTAGCTTGAATCGTCAGAACGTTTTATGCAAATCACCGAATTGACTTGTTCATTGAGGATACTATCAACTTGTTTCTCGACATTCTCTTTTATACTGTCATAAGCTCCTGAAATGTTTAATATTAGAAAAGAAAATGATTATACTGTTAGCTATATCTTTGACTGATTCCCTATACAAAACATATGTATCGATCTTATAGCACTGCTAATCAATATGTGCACATTATCACTGGTAATATGTATTAATAGGAAAGCCAATAATAGCGCAATAAAACAATGCTTACTATCATGGCGTACGTTAATTATGGTGTATGGTAGTTATGAAATGGTGCATTACAGAAAAATCATACTACCGTATTATCTAGAAATAATAATTCAAGGTAGAATCACCATATGTAATGTCTGCTTTATGGATACTGTAAAATTTTCATAACTACTAAAAAAATATCATAAATAAATATTTGCTACTGAGATCCCTTTATGTTTAAAATATTCCCTCAGGCTTTTTTTCCTTTTTCTTCTCAAATTATTGACACAAAAAAAAATTGATGGAAAAAAAATGAAAAATAGATAAAATTTTCTTTATGAAACGGAAAGAAATAAGTGAAGTTTTATTAGTTTTTCTTCATTAGATTTTTATCATTTTTTATCACTTTTATCAATTTTTGACATAATCAATACGCCTTCAGAAAAAGAGGTGCGATTATAATTCGTAGATCATATTTTTTTCCAAATTCACCTCTATGAATATTGAATCGAAACCTCGCTAATGCCCTAGTTCTCTACTGTTCGTCATCCATTAACAAATTTTGAGGTGCGAATGAGGCAATATGCTTTGATTTTGATCTATTTTTATTGCCTTTAATTTTATCTTCGGTCTTAATATGATATCTTACCCATTGCCATTTTAGTGATAACGTTAGAAGCTGATTGTATATTATCAGCAATAGGTTGTAAGCTTGCCGGTAACTGAAAGAGATTACTTGACGTTTACATCATATCAAAATGTTCATCTAAGGCTTTTTTTTTCAACTCAAAATTGACCTCAAGCGCGGTATCTGTCCCTCGACATAGCTTGATAAGAGCACAAGCATGTTTTTCACCACTGACTTGAAGAGCACCGAGATACATTTTTGCCGTACCACGACACGGACCACCAAGTTGTAATAGCATACAAAATAAATCGACCATCTAAAAAACAACATAAAAATCGTATACTTTTAAGAAAAGCTTAATTTTGAACACTTTCATGAAAAGCTGAAGATTTCATAAAAAATTTATCACTGAATATCCTCATAGAGTAAGTGACACTGATAACAATATAAAGAAAAATTCCATATCGTAATGATAAAGTGATAGTTAGTTTTAACAAACAAAGATAATCGCAATAACATTGTTTTTCCTCAGGCAAAATTCGAGGAAGTAGATCAAATTTTAGATCAACTTACGGTAGCAATTGAATTTGCATGACTTTTCATAAATTTCGATAAAAGCAGGCACGGTGTACACATTACTGATTGATTTAATGAAACAGCTCTACCAATATATTGTTTATTGACGTCATCTGAATATTGAAATAGAATTTGATCTATCAATTCTTCACAATCTAAACTAATACACAAAAAATTTCATACGAACATACCGTATTTAGCGACCGCTACCGTAACCAGAAGCACAAAATGAAACCACATTTCAGAATTGCCATTATTGTTTTTGTTCAGTTCATTTTATATTGCTACACATCAGTTATTTTTTTATCTTCCTCCTCCAATGGGCTAATATGCGAGTTAATTCAAAATATTTTGAGTTTGTTCAGTTGCTAACCAGTGAAGTAGTTAGTTTACCAGCTGCAATAATCAACTGAGTTATAATGTCTTTATAACAGCTGCATACAGTACATTTTTATATATTGTATGACAAATTTTAGGTGAAATAGAAAAGAAAAGCACTCATTGAGTTACAATTTCACTTATTGACTGGTTTTTTGGTTACATCAAAAGAAGCTGTCTTAATATCTGAGGCTTTTGATTAAGATATCTACGGATGAGTTCTAGTAGCATCAGTTTTAGTAGAAGGAATCGAAACGTGATCGATTAGTCATGAACGAGTTGGAATGCACTTTCCTCAGGTGTTCAATGAAAAAATGTTTGTTATTGGATGTATGAGGTGGTTGTACCTCATCATCAAAGGTTAATCAAGTAGACAAACTATTTTCATATTTCAGCTGTTTCGATTTCATATAGATGTCCTACTTGTTTTACATGAACATAATGAGTACGAATGAGTATTATGTAAATATGTTTACATATATGTTGTTTACGATATAAATAACAACGAATGGTGTCCTATAATATTGTAGAATACGAAAATTCATAACAACATGTAATACATCCACGTATTCAGCTTCATGTTAAATTAGGAGAAGCTCAATGTGATACAATCCAGTGTGGCTGTCGCCTATTTAAGAACTTAATTCGAACTAGGAACGGCTAATTTATGTGGTCCGGACAGAATGATTAGCATACTTTTTATGATGAGCTACCAAATTCGTGGGCCATAACAATATTATGTGCTTAAAATACTCTACGCTGCCCTGCTTTAATTTTATGCAAATGAGTTATGAAGTCAGATTATGAGTCAACAAGATCGTAAGAAACAAGATTATTTTGCTCTATCACTAAATGAGGATGTAATCCAGATTTTATTCAAAAATGGTATTTTCTCGAATTCGTATTGATTTGAACAGCAATTGATTTCTAGTAAAAAAAAATGAAGTGCTCACGATTGACCTGAGATGAGTGTCAATTTTGACGTCTTCCATTTTTTATGGAGATGATGAATTCAAGAACTCCATGTGATTTACTATTATTAACATTATAAGTACAACCTCCTCAATGAGTTCTTGTGAACAATTGTGTATACTGTCAATCCTCATATATGAACAGAGCAGTTATGAGTATTATGATGTAAAAACTAGATGTCACTCATGAGAAATCACGAAAACAAATCAAACAAAATGCAACGAAAACGTGATATCACGCTTCAGCTTCATTCAGAAAACAGAATGAGGATACTGAGTCACTCGCAAAACTTGGAACCTTATGACTTGTAGCTAAGGACCTCAACTTACATCTACAAGTGTTGTACTATCGGTGAAGACAATCTGTAGCTGCGGATTCGAGTCCCGTCTGAGGTTCCAAATTTTTCGATTAACTTCTCTTTAGGGAACTAACAAAACTGCTATATGCATGAGCTTCTTAGGTAAAAATCTCAGAAAAAAAAATTCATAATAACTTTATTATTCTAATAGTAACGGGTTTTATTCGTTACACTTAGAGTCCGTCCTAAATCTTGAGCTTTGTAGTTGGGTAAATCCACTTGTATGGAACATAAAACTTGGCGATCCCTCAGAATGAGGAAGCTAATAGAGGTACTTGAACTAGTCTATTTAGCCTACTTCGTTTTCTATAGAAATTATATAGTGACTCCTTTTCCTTCGTGAATTTTTCAAAACAGTGAATCAAAATAGCAATCGGTCGATTGACTCGCACTTTATCGATTGGTGATCAAACGTCTATTCATTTATGTTGCTGATCAGTGCTTTTACCAAGTTTTTACTTTTAATCGCTTATCGCTACCAGTAAACAAAGAAAACAACAACAAAAACATAATTGATCATAAATTTTTTATGGATAAACAATCAATACGAGAAATCAACATTATTTATTTATATTAAAGTCATAGAATTTAGCTTAAGAATGATATTATAGTATCTTTTTCCAATCTTCAAAAAGTTGAATTGGTTCGTCTCGACCTTTGTCCTGAAATTAACTTTCTAAAATGAATTGACTCATTCATTATACATCACTTAATTTATAAATTAGAATAATCAATACGCATGTATTACATATAAAAATTGGAATTAGAAGTGGATGCAATTCAGTTGATCAAGTCGGATTTTCATTCAGTTTATTTTTGCTTCTAATCTAAACCCATAGAAGAAAAAAACACTCCTCATTCCTCATTGCTCACAATGAAGTCCTCATATTCCTATACGTTTCGACCATCCATTAATCATTTCACTCGAAAAAATTCAAGTTAAAATCGTTAGTAAATTTCTAAGGTACGATAAAATAAAGATGATATTGTTTATGTTTACCATATTTATTTACAGAATTTGTAATATTTTCACTCCTTATCAGTTGCATTAACAGTTTTTTTTTAGTTGAATAAAAACAAGCTAAACAAACAAAACTTATTAAGCTAAATATTTGAACAGAAAAAAAACGCCGATCATTCCGAAAATCACAAATTAAAAACGTTCATATTTTTTGAACCTCAAAAACGTTAAACTCATCGACGAACTCTTCAAAAGCGTCGTAATAAATTTATAAAAATAATTGATTTAATATAGAAGTGAATTCATAACTGAAGTGAGCTCGAAAATTTCATTCTATAAAAAATATTCGTCAATAAAACAGCTAAAAATATTTATTTATTAAAAACTGTATGATGCTTCGATCACTAAGAAAATAATTAGAAGTTCTCCATCGTTGTTGCTGATTACTTTTCTCTACCGTATTCATTTGATCTACCTACCGTAATCTGACTTCTTGCGTCCTCGACGATTACCGTACCATCAACGTTGAGCACTTTCAATACGGGTATCGACGATACTTCATATTTTGCTAGTAATTTACTTAAAAAATGACATTACTTCAACAAAAAGTTGAAAACAATCGATATGAAATTATTCTTATAGTGAAACGGAAAAAAAAACGTAATAGCTTTTATGACGTCATATTTTCATCTTTCTTATTGCTGTTGTAATGTGATGAATGATGAATGAAAAAAATAATGACGGAAATGATTGTGACGTAATTGTCTACGCCATGACATAATAAACCGTTAAGCTTAACTTCCTTGATGTAAATTTTGTTCGCCCTAAGGCATTTTCAAATGTATGAACTTAAGCACTAATAGATTTCTCTGGATGCTTCGACTAAATCACTTATGGTTTCTTATGGCTTTATCACTCTTCTGAATATCGATTGGTGATATCTTCATAATAATGAGTCAAGTCTGAGGTTTAACGTTCTGTGATTGACTCAACATTGTAGGCATATGAATTATAAGTTAATGAAACCATTATCATTTATCTTAGTTGATAGGAAACTAAGCACTAATCATTAGTTGTGATCACTGAACGAGGCAAAAAAATGAGGTATACCCACTTTATTCTATCGTCTCCAAACGGAATTCCATACCAACCTCCACAATGTTCTGTTAGATACTCCTGAACCGGTTTCAGTTCATAATAAAATTAGTGTATTTAGTATTGAAAAAAAACAAGGAAAGGACTCAATATATCACGTACGATAAAATCGTCTTCTTCACGATCACGTGACACCAGTATGATCTCAAAATTTTTACCAGCTTCTTTAAGTGAATGATAAAATCGCTGAAATGAAAAATATATGATTACATCGATTTTTCACCTCATTGTTGTTGACAAATAATTGTATGATGTTTGATTGTTTAATGATACAGCTGAATTCGATTTCATCGTCAATTTGTACGATTTCAAAAATCAAATAATTTTCTCTAAGTTTATAGAATGTGCTTAAAAAATATTCAAATTTTCTTATATTAAATACGTTATGAGTTATCGGTTACTCAACGATTTCTGATATATCCGATTTCCTCAACTTCAATGACTTCTAAACACTTTGAAACTTGAAAAATTTGACTCAAAAAGTGGTTATATAGGCAAAATTATATACATGAGGATAGGCAGTTGAATAGAGTATCCTAGTGAGAAAAAGCATCACGCATTCCCTGTGTAGATGGAGGTGTTTGAATGGGATTAGTCTATACAATGGTTCAAGAGAACCAGTCTGTTGTCTAGTCAGCGCTGCTTATCCTCCCAGATTATTCTGGTCCAAGTCACCGAGCCTCAAAGAATGGAAGGCTTGGTGGGTCATCGAGGTAGACTTGAACTCAAGTATAATTGGTTCAATACGGCGGCCCACTTCGTATCCTCTTGTGGCGACGATATGCAGCCCTTTATTTATATGTATACAAAGAAACTAAAAAATATGTAAACATCGATAAAAAAAATCGATAAAAAATATAAAAAACAAGCAATCAATATTCCTCAAACTTAATGTACTCATTAAGAGGAAAAAAAAATTTTCAAAAGTACTCACACTTAATTTCGGTGTAAACTGACGACATTGTGCACACCACATCGCAGAAAAATACAACGCTATCATCTTAAAGTACACAAATAAGTTTATAACTTATTAGTAAAAATATGAAAAATAAAAAAATTACAAGTGAACTTCTATTGTAATTTGAAATCATTTCAGTAATAAAAATGAACTCTCATCCCTCACGATAAAGCCCTCAGAAAGAGATTATTCAAAAAAAATTATATATTCATATGAAAGCAGTGGTCAAATATCATCAATTCGGTCATCATTAACCTCATCGTTAACCTCTAAATATTCTCTATCGATATCATCGCTCATTCATTTTTGAAACACTAGCACAGAAACCAGTACAGTAACAGAATTCTAAGAAATGAGGTT
>KN716527.1:106799-118960 GCA_000816705.1 Dictyocaulus viviparus
TTATATTGAATATATACAAAAATTACATAGGAAATATAATAATGAATATTTTACAAAGATTCTGATGACGAGGGTGGCTGAGCATCAGAATACCTCATAATTTCATTAAATATGCACGAAATCAATCAATCAGACTTATGATTATCCTTATCGATAAGTCAATTAGACCTGTTGTTATCATTTTAGTCGACCTGAATTCAAACGTCCCATATATCATAATAGACCATATAAATAGGAACAACAATAGGATTACCTCAATAGGTTGACTAGATATTTTGAGTTATTATCGCACAATACACTGGACTAGATGAATCCGTTCATAGGCTTATTCCTTATTCAACCAATTGCACTCAGTCAATATCCAACAAGCTTCACACAAAGATGTAAGTATATTTTTTTTCTAATTGAAATTATTAAGAATAAAAGAAGAAACTAGAGCGATAGAGATAAACATCGGCGTAATCTCATCACCCCCTCTCTCTCTGAGAAAATGCGACACGCATTCGTTGTTATGAGGTTATCGTAGGGCTAGTTCAAATGAGAGTGGTCTAAACAACGACTTGGGAGGATTGATACCATTTATGAGCCTTCCTCCTGGATTATTCTAGTACCAATTCTCTTAGTCGTGAGGAATGGAAAACTCAGTTTTCCCAGAGCCAGATTCAAACTCGTGTAACAACGAAGCCCTTCCTACCACTGCGTTACATGACCACCACGAAAAATTCGCCTCAGGGAATGTTCGTTATGTAGAAAGTACGAAAAAGAAATCCGAGCTCTTTGTCAATTGAGAGGTCATTTTTGATTAACGTGAACTGATTTCATTTTTCATAACCACTGTTTATTAAAAGAGAACGATGAAGCTCATCTGAGGAAATGCCATGAAATCAGTTATGTGGCACACAATGAGGTCTTCATGATATAAAGCAATGACAGTCAGAATTATTCCTTATGTTGTAATGTTGTACTTATTCAGTTGGTGTAATTAATCCGGTAAATAATGGATTCGTTGCTGGTGACGGTGGTACGTACCACACAAGCAGTTTTTATGGAAAACGAGGGCAAGTTATTAGAAGAGTCTATGATTTTGTCACTTTATGAAGTTTAACTTGCAGTTCGCTAACTTGAGGGTGATATATTGAGGAAAAAAATCTCGTGCACTTGCCGATTTCTTCACGAATTATTGTAGCTGAACAATTGTTTTAACGATACAATTTACTAACAGACAATACAATTACGAAATAGAATATAATATTTTTAATGACTTGCGTTTCGTTCTATATTCAAAAGTTTTAGTGTTAAGTTATATTCTTATTACAACAAAGCAAGCTTTACATTGGCAAGAAAGAGAGAAAGCTGATTTCATCTAAGATATAAGACGAGTTTGTAGTTCATTAAAAATGAGACATATATGATTTATAAAATAAACGTAAGTAGATCTACGTACAGGCACATTTCTTCTCGTATCGATCGAAGTTACTATGTAAGAGGACGTTTGCTTTGCGGTATACAAAGAAGTCAAGGAGTCCGCGTCATATTGTGGAAATATAGCGGTACGAATACTACTTATATATCCCAAATGATGTAGAGGTAACCTCGAACCACTCACTCACTCACTGCTTCACTTATTTCTAATGACCTCGGTTGTGCATTCCGTAGCACAACAGGACAAACAGCTGTACATGCGGTTCGAGCATCACCTTAGGTTGCGCGCTTTTCCATTAACACAACATCATTCGGAATATAAGAACAAAACCATCGTAATCTATCATAGTTGATAGAAAAGAAATAAAAATGTCTTACTGAAGTACTTCTAGCACGTTCTGATAGTATTTTACCATTTCATTATCGACATTTCTACTTATCATTATAGGAAATGGTCAACGATATATCTACGACGAGACGACTACCGATATGGCCGGATACTTCCATGCAAAAGCCGAACATCGTCATTCTGACGAATGGAGTGAATTCCAAAGCAAGAACATCGTCCTCACTATCAATCATAATTGCGATGTTACTAGTTTTCTACTACATCTCAAACTTTAGATCGACTCTAATTTAAGGAGCATTTCTTGTCCTGTAACAAACCAACGTATTACCATGTCACTTTTCCCATAATAATCAAAATACTTGTTCTCTAAAATTATATGTAATTATTCTTCAATGTGCAATTAACAGGGTCTACGTCAATTACATATTGACCTTCCATCTTCATACTGGACCCAAGGAATTCCGTCGAAGACATTCGACATAGGTACGTCCTACTAGACCTTTCAAGTTTAGAAGAACATAGGATGTTAACATAACCCATGTCCAAGTTCTCTGTAGGCACTCTCAACCTGGAGGGAAGATTTCACAACGAAGAACATTACTCACCTCCCCGATTATCACGATTTGAGTCGGAACACTTCAATAGTGGTTTTACATCCACTTAACAAATGTCTAAAAATACGTATGTTTGAAAATTTGCTACTATTTTCAACCATATTTCCACTGTGCTATGCATATAAAACAATATTCATTAGATACTTCGAGTTAATGCTGTCATTAATCAACGAAACAAAATCCGAATCACTACGAAAAATAAGTAACAAATTGTCGAACTCAAACATAACCTGGATGAAGAAAAAAAATCTCAAGTCGGTTTAGATAGATTATAGCAACATAAATTGTAAAATTTGCAAAACAAGACGAAACAAAACACGAGAAATTAAAGAGATAGTAGGAAATGACAACAACAAGTAAAACAAAACAAAACATAGGCGAAAGGCTTCAAAAGTATAGTGAAATGCAGTTGTAAGTTAACTAGACATCTTCTAGAAAGAATAAAACGTGAATCACCGTAGTTAAAAATCTACAACCAATTAATACCGTTTACGATCCGAGTAAATCCAATGTCAACAGGAAATTGAAGAATTTAAGTGCCACTGTTCGAGTACCAAAGAGAGAATAGATATACATTAAATATGTCAAAATGTTATATACATGTGACATTCATAAAACATCTCATTAAATACAATTGAATCCCACATGATGCTCTTATACATTAACAAACAACTTCCTATTAAGAAAAAGTATTTAGGGCAACATACTGACATCATCAGAAAGTATCTATCTACCTAGCTGTATTATAAGACGTATGGAGCAAAACATTTACCTTCGTAATTCTAAAGGATTATCTATAATGTGAGCATACTATACAAACACGAAACAGCAAGTGTCAGCTCTAAACATGAAACTCAACGACTTTCTGTCAGTTTCATAATTCTTTCAAGTACACTTTTATCGAATGCCAATTAAACAACGTTACTGGTTCAATCGTAGTAGGAAAAGTGTAAGCGGAAGTAGTACTAGAACAATGATTAAACACAATACTAATTACTTAAGCAACTGCTCATTGTTAATTAAACTCCGAATACGGGCAAATATCATCTAACCTGCAATTCGTGACCTCATACTGCATAGAGTTCAAAGATCTTTATAAAGAAAAATTGTGCCAATTTCAGCAGTGAACATAATTTGATTAGTAAAGTTTCAATCCAACACTGCATACATTGATGCGATTTCCTTGGCAAAGTGTGACTTCAATTTTGGCCTTTTACTCTTCAGTGTTGGAGTGAGAAGATCATTCTCAATTGTGAACATGTTCGGACATAAATATATACTTTTTACCTGAACAAACATTTTGTGTCAAGAAATTTCCGAAATCAAGTGAAATCGGTTTGGACATACTTGCTCAAATGAAAACAGTCCAGCCTTCTTGCCCACATCAACGATATCATCAAGAACCATTTTTTCAACAGCCGTGTTTGCACACAATTCCTCCAATGTCCCGGTAAGATTAAGTTCTTTTTTACAAGCTGGGATTAACTCCTATAATAATATAACCTATTGAAATTGCAAAATCAAGTATAAAACTTCCCCACCTCAGGATCAGGAACTATGATGGCCACTAGACAACTTTTCAATGATTCTCCATGAACAAACGACTGAGCTACGTAGCGAGAACGAACATATATATTCTCAATCTTTTCCGGAGCAATATATTCACCCTTAAAGAAATTAGAGCTTCAAAATGACGTAAATCTTAGCAAAAATTCTCAAATAGGGAGTTACTTGCGCCAGTTTAAAGATATGCTTTTTCCGATCAACAATCTTCAAGGTGCCTTCATCGGTCCATTTACCAACGTCACCCGTATGAAGCCATCCATCTTCATCAAGCACTTCCTTTGTCTGCTCTTCATTTTTATAATATCCACGAAACACTATAGGACCCTTCACACACACCTAAAAATGGTCACTTAATATATTCGTCAAGTAAAAGTGGTATTTTTGCAAAAACAAATGCTTCTTTAGAATAATAAACGTACTAACCTCACCAACACCATCTTTTGAAAAGTAACCCAATTCAGGAACATCAACCAGCTTGATACTAGCCGACGGTATTGCCATTCCCACGTGTCCTGCTTTCGAATCACCTTCCATAGATACCTTCAAAGAATTATTTCCTAATTAATATGGGTGCCAAATAGATTTCAAACCTTTTGCAACTCACAGTACAAGCAGCAACACACTCCGTTTGACCGTAACCCTCTACAACAATACATCCCATGGCCGCCCTCACAAAAGTAAGCACATTTTCAGATAGTGGAGCAGATCCAGTGATCATTAACCTCACACGACCTAAATAAAATTGTGTATAGGAATGGTGGCAAGAAAAAAAATCTACAGTATTTGATAAAAAGCATTATACCTCCCATTCCTTCACGAACTTTCTTGAAAACAAACTTGTCGAAAAATCCGTTGTTTCTCACAATAAAACTGAAAAAACCACACCATTAAATGGATTTATAACATCATCCAATAAGTTATATACTTACTTTCGCATTTCACGTGTTTTGTACTTGACGGCTAAATTCAAGAGTAACTTTTTGACATATGATTTGTTAACCTCGGTCATCACCTAAAATTGAATTCCAACGTTCATAAAATGAACAATGCACACCATACAATAAAAACACCAAGCTGAAAATTAGTACCTTGTCGTATAATCTATTGAGGACTCGAGGAACAACTGGCACAACTGTTGGCTGCAACTCTTTGATATCTTCTGCCAAAAGACGAATATCACCTCTGAAGTATAAACACGTAATAAAAAAACAGCTTATTGCTATATACAATTCTCACCGATAAAAGCCAACACGAGCGCCCTTAGTGAAACACACACTTTCAATGAGACGCTCCAGCATGTGAGCTAAGGGCAGGAAACTAATTGCAACATCCTTAACATAAAGGAAATACCAATAATTAACAACAATAAAATTATTAGCATCAAATAATAACAGTGAGATATTCTGTAGGTAGTCGCACCGTTAGCTTTAGCGTAATTTTTACAGAGCGTAATAAATGCAACACTAACCGTCACATCAAACCCCGTGTATTTGAAAAATTCCATGCAAACTCCATCAGCTATTACGTTTCCATGGGTTAGCATAACACCTTTAGGTGTACCAGTTGTGCCCGAAGTGTAGCAGATTGTTGCCAAATCATCAGGCTGAATAATTTCTACTTAGATGGCCATTTTATGAAATAATATCGTATATATCCGTGCATTGAAAGTTACCTTAGGAGGTATATGAGGTATGTTTTTCGTTGTTCGATGTCCAATATTTTCGAGTTCTTCCATTGTGAGAACTCGGACATTATGTTCATTACATAAGCTAAACAATTCATCGGTAACTGTTTCCATCACAATCACTGTCTTCAGATGAGGACAACTAGATTTATGTCTAATGAGACCTAAAAATTTAATACTGTGACTATTGATTGCACATTAAAAAAATTGAGAAGTCACTGACCAATAGCTTTCGCAACAGTATCACATACTACTAGTTGCATTTCAGTCTGATTAAGAATAAAAACACAAGCTTCGAATCCGAGTGTCTCGTATATAGGGACTATAACATTAGAGAAATTGTACGTTGCCAATTCGGTGATAATCCACTGAAATAACAAAAAGATAAATTAGCAATAGTAAATATAGTAGTAGCACCATCAAGTTCTAAAGGGTCAGAAACCAGTGATCATTTGCGCTAAAACAAAAACAAAATAAAATTTTTTCTAACCAAATAAAAATAACTGGAAGTATACCAGTGTGGAAATGAAATAATATTTTAATATCAAATATAAGATTATTTTAAAGATAATGCTGGTCTCAGACCATACAAAAAGCATTATGAAAGCAACAAACCTCAGGGCGGTTTTTCGAGTAAATACCGATATTTACATCATTACCAATTGGAATACCCAACTCACGAAATGCTTTAGAGACGTTATCAGAGCGTTCAATAACCTTGAAAAAAGTTGAAAAAAGTTTCATTGCCTGTACCATTGTAATTAGATAACAAAGAACTAAGTACATTTATTACTTGAATTTACATACATTTACTTGAAAATTTTCCAAAATAAAGACTACAATTTTTCGAAAGAAGTTCACCACTACGACAAGTTTAAACATTAACATAGTATTATACCAAATGCTCTATCCACCTTCCCAAAATAAAGCTTACTTCATCTACGTTAAAGCAATTATCCTTCAATAAAACTCAATACCTCTTTATAAGACAACCATTCATACGGTTCGCTACCGTCCGAATGCTTCACTCGGTGCCCAAGCATTGGACCATTGTTGGAAACGCGCGCACCTCTTCGAACGCCCTCATACAGTGTACGCACGTCACTATACACATAGGACTGCAGCTTGCCATCCTTTAGATATGCAGTGACTCGTGATCCATCCTTAAAAACAAAGGAGAAGATAACATCTAAAGAGAAAAGAATAGTACCAAAACCCACTTTTTCAATGAGGAACGTAATCAGCATATAGTTGGTCTTTAAACAATGAAATATAAGGTATGTAAGAATCTTAATGCACAAGCATATCTAATGTAATTAAAAATCTCTTGAGGAAACATTCCTTTGACAAATACAGTATTTATCTATTCCTTTGATCTTAATTAATTTTATATCTCTAACTGAATATCAATTACATTAATCGACGACAGCAGATTTAAAGCATCAGATTTGAACAACACAAAAACCAACAGGTAATAGACGCATTGCATAGCAATGCATATCTCCTATGAAATGGCTCGAGAAAAAAAAATTGTCTTCATTTGACAAAAGTTTTTAAGAGCCAAACCATTTTTAAAAAATACGACAGAATGTTTTTTCATCGGTGCTAGTGACAATCATTCACCTTGAAAACTGTTCCGTTCTCAACATCTTATTATGACAGATCACGCATCTCAAAAAAATCTTGGAATTCTTTAACAAAACAAGTAGTTTACACTTAAAAGAACTCAAATACACAATTTTGACGAGTCCAATAATATTTGTTTGCAGAAAAAAGTCAGAGAAAAGTTAGATGTCATCAAAAGCCAAATCAAATTAAAAATTTTGATTAAAAAATCTACTAAATACCTTCTGTTCAACAGTTTGATGAGAAGGATCTACCAAAGGACTAATCTTTCCATCGTCATTATTTGTGAGGTAGTAAACAAGACCCATTGTTACTGCACCAGTGGCTGCGAATGGGAAGTAGGAATGGAATGATATGGAAGCTTTTGCAAGAATATGGTCAAGAATATCCACGAAGCCTCTGAAACACCATACTTAAAATAGGCATTTTCCATCGTCTAAATGTTGAAATCCTAAATTATATAATGTGTGCATGAAATAGTACTCATACGACCAGTGACGTACTATGAATGATGCATAAACATCCACACCAACTTTCAATCCAAATAAAAAAAACTCAAAGCTTTGGTCTGAGGGAAACAGCATGAGAGTTACTTGTATTTCTTTTCAAACCTTGAACAATAAACACATAAAACAATGCGCACGAATTATAAGAAAAAAGGGAAATCAATACTGACTGCACAAACTACATAGGTAATAAAGCACCGAAAATATTGCATACATCTGACATGCGTAGTGCTCCCGAATATGTGAACCCACTATACACAACGTTCAGATATGATAGCGTTTTCACATGAAAGAAATCAGAACGTAACCTAATCAACAAGATCTTTTCAACTAGAAACATTCTTCAAACAGCATCACATCTAAATATGATGAACTACTTACCTGCCCTGCGAAACCATCCAGGTCGCTGTATCTTTCATCATACCTGCTTCAAATCCAACCGGACGGGTCATTTACTGTCACCCTTTAAAAGTACACATAAACGGTACATTGCTAAATATCTCAGATTCACCCCACACAAACGAACATAAGCTGTCCACAAACAAAAAAATCAAAAAAAAAATCTATTAACGTCATATTTAGGAACCATACTACCCTATTACGAAACCTAGATCGTACGGTTACTCAACACAATAAGATCAAGGGCAAACTAGTCTAAAATATAGCATCTCAGCAAGTCTACAGCATTTCGTAGTTCATATATCATTTGCAAAGTCCTAAATTGTACTTCACTTCCAGCAGACAGCAGAAAGAGATTGAACAATACGTCATTATGGTATTTGTGTCTAAAAATCTGATACACGTTGAGTGACGAAATGACTCCTAAACGATCTCAAAAATAACGTATTTACCCGCCCTACAAGATACGGATCGCCCTAGAATTCGGCGCCTTAGTTCCTATATATAAATTTCATTCAAGTCGTGAGCAATAGACAACATCAGAACGTAAACGTCGAGCATGTGAAAACCGGCACAGGAATCAGTACAAAAAAGAAAATAAAACAAAGTTAAATGACGAAGAAGCAGAAACAATTGGTTTCAATAAAAAAAAATCCAAATTCACGTTGTAAAGGAATTGATGACTGGGAATTGATAACACTTAATTCCGACGCAGATGGCGTTTTATTTCAGAAATGTTTTGGCAATATTTAGTCACTAGACAACTAGATACGTTGAAATCGAGATAGCAAGAGAATCAGACCACCGTTGCCGCAATTCTAATCTATCAAATAAAAACCGCATTTGTTAATACAGAGCAAAGTTCTCTATCACTTTCGTGATTGCAACACGTCACGCCTCAAATTACACAAACCCTTGATAACATAACAGAATCATAAGCACCAAAAAAAATGTCAGCAACGGAAAGTCGAAGTCACAGTGCCAATTCTCAAATTATTATAAAAACTATCCGATGAAGTACATCTAGAAAACTGCAACCAAGAAAAGAAAGCAAAAAACCTACAACACTATGCTTGCAGTTTAAAAAAATATCAAATAGTATGTCTAATTAAAGGTTAACCATAAATGAAACCATAACGTGAAAAATATCAAAGGTTAAATCGCTTTCCCAATCAAATGATAACAACAAGCTCACCGAGAAGAAGTAGGAATAGCGACGGGAGATGCCACAATGCCACTGAAACGATTCTAGCCGATCTCCTAACAAACTCAGCCTTCTAGTAGTTAAGGTTTTTTAAATGTCACCAGTGTATCCCATAAAAAATAAACAGCACTGACTTTGATGTTGAGTGGTCATGCAGAACTATTGCATAAGGATAAAACTTGCATTCAGTCACCACAAACTTGTTACGACAAAGTTGAATACGTGAACGAGTTCAAAATAACTGACTAACGACAAGGGCAAAGTCTCCTGCTTGATGAGACTAAATGCGATTCTGGTCAAAAATAATGTTTGTCAGTATTACGATCACAGAAATTCTATGGCATTTCAACGACCAAGAGTTTTAAAAGTGCGCTGATAAGTATATTCATTCTAATGTCCAGATCCTTTAGCGAGAACATCGGATTTCGTGGATGAAATGAAAAAGAAATTTACCAATAGGTACCAGCAAAATTATTTACGGAATTAAAAATTACCTTAAATTAATTCCAAACTGGATTCATTGATGGAAAGCATTACGATATGGTGAATTAGAAATAAACAACCATGGACGAAATACAATAAGGATAGAGTTGTAAATAATACACATTTGACTTGGTAAAACTAATCAGATTTCAGCTACGTAAAAGTAAAGACGAAAAATTAGTCATAGTCTTATTGAGAGCTAATCCTGCAAAGAAAGTGCTGGATTCTTGCATAACATGAGTGTTAGCAGAATGTCTTTTCATACCACAAAACATTTCCTTCACTCTTGTCATATCTCCTCACAATAATTGAGCAATTCCTCATAACATGTTGGTCCAAATATAAATTGTTCATAGAAAACTACTCAAGTACGGATTTATTGCGATAGTTCAAAGCAAAAGATCAAAGCCACGCTTTAGGCGCATTCGCAGCACTATGCAAACCCTGTCAGCAAGCCTGAGAATCGCTAATTACTAAACAATGACGATATATCGGGATAGTGTAAAGCAGGTAAATGTAAACCATTATATCGCACCGTGAAAGCATTTGAATAAGAAAGCGAAAAATAGACAAACTTAATACGAATGTAGAAGATAACAAAGCATATTCCGGTTATTGCAGTAGAAAAACTCACCACATTGGTCCTTTCAGTCTGATTATGCTTAATGGATTTTCAACAAAAAATTGAAGGAAACATATTTCAAACAAAAAAATAGAAGGATATAATCTTATAGAAATCTTCTACAAGTCAAAAGAAGAACAGTGAATGAGAAATTTAGAGTTGACAAACATTCCGGAAGTAGAGATCGATTATCCATCACAGCATATGCACAGCTTTGCAAATGGAAAACATGACCCATCACCCTATAACGAAGCCGTTCGCGTTAGGACCCATAGAGCACACCTTTTATTGCGCGCTCAGTATTGCGATTAGACACAGGTGCATGTGACACGATAAATTTCATATCGAGGAAATCGAATTCGTTACCAATCATGACTTGTTTTCAAGCTTATATAGTGTGCTGAGATAATTCCTACATCTTTTCAATGACATTGATTTTAGCATATGGACGAGGCACACGCTGAAATATTTGTTGTCAATAACTGCCACATAAAGAGCATGAGTTATTCTCCTCACTTCGACTAGGCCATTTACGCTGTTTTCCTTGATTTGCATTTCATCCACTCATCTAGTATTTTGCGATCGAAGAGGTAAAAAAATAAGACTAATATGTCACTATTATTTCAGCTACGAATCATAAAGTCAGACATATAATAGTTATAGTCTGTTTCAATATATTCACTTATGTATTCATACTATATTGATTTGATTGAATGAATTTGCCTTAGTAAATAATAGACACAGATCCATCTTCATACTTTTCTATACCTTCAAGCGATAATGTGTAGAGGCTTTTTAATGCACTATTATGAAAACAGTATACAAAGTCAATGTATAGCACGAATTACGAAGCTACATCTGACTTAAGTAGATGATCTTATTTACAAAGTGAGGAAAATTATGATCCTATCTGCAAATATGAGGTAAGAGTATATCTGTAGTGTTAAGGTATCAAGTATGACATACGACTCCCATACATCTCGTATGTGTTATACGTCCAAATATAATTCTCCAACCATCTTAATATACTACTCTACTCCATACATAATCGATTATCGAAGCTGTACTTGTTGTTTGATAAGTGCCATACTTATTCAGTTATCCGGTCCGGGGGAACTTGAGAGGGAAGGGCATGTCACTTTAGAGACCTAACAGGAAAAGAGATGTTATGAGGATTCTGCTTTTAGAGGAGTGCAGAGAAAATCTTAACTACCAGATATGTGAGAACTAAAAAACAAAAACAACATCCATTCCTCATAAATCTTATTAAAGAAACATCTGTGGTCAATAGTTTCGTTTTCTATTAATATACACAAATGTTCGCATTAAACATATGTTCAACATTTTCCCTACCGCAGTGATAAGTTCAACATTTTTGACGTTTCTCTTTACATCCACTGCTATACGTCACGAAAACTAGTGTGGAAAACATTGAAAAACAAAAACGTATCAATAGTGAGTAGATTCAGTACATAGAACATAACAACAACAAAGCGAATAGTAGCAACAACAAAACACGTAAACAATAACATAAACATAATAAGATAACTACCAGCTATGGTGGATTTTATTATGAAACTATTGGAAGAAGAAACAATGTCGTATTTGCCACAACGAAATGAACATTAGTTGATTCTGATGTTCAAATTTGATTTGTCGTTCAGTAATTTCACACAATACAAGTTT